>CM053805.1:46113747-46376134 GCA_028671895.1 Oenanthe sinensis | reverse complement strand
AAACCCTAAACCCTAAACCCTAAACCCTAAACCCTAAACCCTAAACCCTAAACCCTAAACCCTAAACCCTAAACCCTAAACCCTAAACCCTAAACCCTAAACCCTAAACCCTAAACCCTAAACCCTAAACCCTAAACCCTAAACCCTAAACCCTAAACCCTAAACCCTAAACCCTAAACCCTAAACCCTAAACCCTAAACCCTAAACCCTAAACCCTAAACCCTAAACCCTAAACCCTAAACCCTAAACCCTAAACCCTAAACCCTAAACCCTAAACCCTAAACCCTAAACCCTAAACCCTAAACCCTAAACCCTAAACCCTAAACCCTAAACCCTAAACCCTAAACCCTAAACCCTAAACCCTAAACCCTAAACCCTAAACCCTAAACCCTAAACCCTAAACCCTAAACCCTAAACCCTAAACCCTAAACCCTAAACCCTAAACCCTAAACCCTAAACCCTAAACCCTAAACCCTAAACCCTAAACCCTAAACCCTAAACCCTAAACCCTAAACCCTAAACCCTAAACCCTAAACCCTAAACCCTAAACCCTAAACCCTAAACCCTAAACCCTAAACCCTAAACCCTAAACCCTAAACCCTAAACCCTAAACCCTAAACCCTAAACCCTAAACCCTAAACCCTAAACCCTAAACCCTAAACCCTAAACCCTAAACCCTAAACCCTAAACCCTAAACCCTAAACCCTAAACCCTAAACCCTAAACCCTAAACCCTAAACCCTAAACCCTAAACCCTAAACCCTAAACCCTAAACCCTAAACCCTAAACCCTAAACCCTAAACCCTAAACCCTAAACCCTAAACCCTAAACCCTAAACCCTAAACCCTAAACCCTAAACCCTAAACCCTAAACCCTAAACCCTAAACCCTAAACCCTAAACCCTAAACCCTAAACCCTAAACCCTAAACCCTAAACCCTAAACCCTAAACCCTAAACCCTAAACCCTAAACCCTAAACCCTAAACCCTAAACCCTAAACCCTAAACCCTAAACCCTAAACCCTAAACCCTAAACCCTAAACCCTAAACCCTAAACCCTAAACCCTAAACCCTAAACCCTAAACCCTAAACCCTAAACCCTAAACCCTAAACCCTAAACCCTAAACCCTAAACCCTAAACCCTAAACCCTAAACCCTAAACCCTAAACCCTAAACCCTAAACCCTAAACCCTAAACCCTAAACCCTAAACCCTAAACCCTAAACCCTAAACCCTAAACCCTAAACCCTAAACCCTAAACCCTAAACCCTAAACCCTAAACCCTAAACCCTAAACCCTAAACCCTAAACCCTAAACCCTAAACCCTAAACCCTAAACCCTAAACCCTAAACCCTAAACCCTAAACCCTAAACCCTAAACCCTAAACCCTAAACCCTAAACCCTAAACCCTAAACCCTAAACCCTAAACCCTAAACCCTAAACCCTAAACCCTAAACCCTAAACCCTAAACCCTAAACCCTAAACCCTAAACCCTAAACCCTAAACCCTAAACCCTAAACCCTAAACCCTAAACCCTAAACCCTAAACCCTAAACCCTAAACCCTAAACCCTAAACCCTAAACCCTAAACCCTAAACCCTAAACCCTAAACCCTAAACCCTAAACCCTAAACCCTAAACCCTAAACCCTAAACCCTAAACCCTAAACCCTAAACCCTAAACCCTAAACCCTAAACCCTAAACCCTAAACCCTAAACCCTAAACCCTAAACCCTAAACCCTAAACCCTAAACCCTAAACCCTAAACCCTAAACCCTAAACCCTAAACCCTAAACCCTAAACCCTAAACCCTAAACCCTAAACCCTAAACCCTAAACCCTAAACCCTAAACCCTAAACCCTAAACCCTAAACCCTAAACCCTAAACCCTAAACCCTAAACCCTAAACCCTAAACCCTAAACCCTAAACCCTAAACCCTAAACCCTAAACCCTAAACCCTAAACCCTAAACCCTAAACCCTAAACCCTAAACCCTAAACCCTAAACCCTAAACCCTAAACCCTAAACCCTAAACCCTAAACCCTAAACCCTAAACCCTAAACCCTAAACCCTAAACCCTAAACCCTAAACCCTAAACCCTAAACCCTAAACCCTAAACCCTAAACCCTAAACCCTAAACCCTAAACCCTAAACCCTAAACCCTAAACCCTAAACCCTAAACCCTAAACCCTAAACCCTAAACCCTAAACCCTAAACCCTAAACCCTAAACCCTAAACCCTAAACCCTAAACCCTAAACCCTAAACCCTAAACCCTAAACCCTAAACCCTAAACCCTAAACCCTAAACCCTAAACCCTAAACCCTAAACCCTAAACCCTAAACCCTAAACCCTAAACCCTAAACCCTAAACCCTAAACCCTAAACCCTAAACCCTAAACCCTAAACCCTAAACCCTAAACCCTAAACCCTAAACCCTAAACCCTAAACCCTAAACCCTAAACCCTAAACCCTAAACCCTAAACCCTAAACCCTAAACCCTAAACCCTAAACCCTAAACCCTAAACCCTAAACCCTAAACCCTAAACCCTAAACCCTAAACCCTAAACCCTAAACCCTAAACCCTAAACCCTAAACCCTAAACCCTAAACCCTAAACCCTAAACCCTAAACCCTAAACCCTAAACCCTAAACCCTAAACCCTAAACCCTAAACCCTAAACCCTAAACCCTAAACCCTAAACCCTAAACCCTAAACCCTAAACCCTAAACCCTAAACCCTAAACCCTAAACCCTAAACCCTAAACCCTAAACCCTAAACCCTAAACCCTAAACCCTAAACCCTAAACCCTAAACCCTAAACCCTAAACCCTAAACCCTAAACCCTAAACCCTAAACCCTAAACCCTAAACCCTAAACCCTAAACCCTAAACCCTAAACCCTAAACCCTAAACCCTAAACCCTAAACCCTAAACCCTAAACCCTAAACCCTAAACCCTAAACCCTAAACCCTAAACCCTAAACCCTAAACCCTAAACCCTAAACCCTAAACCCTAAACCCTAAACCCTAAACCCTAAACCCTAAACCCTAAACCCTAAACCCTAAACCCTAAACCCTAAACCCTAAACCCTAAACCCTAAACCCTAAACCCTAAACCCTAAACCCTAAACCCTAAACCCTAAACCCTAAACCCTAAACCCTAAACCCTAAACCCTAAACCCTAAACCCTAAACCCTAAACCCTAAACCCTAAACCCTAAACCCTAAACCCTAAACCCTAAACCCTAAACCCTAAACCCTAAACCCTAAACCCTAAACCCTAAACCCTAAACCCTAAACCCTAAACCCTAAACCCTAAACCCTAAACCCTAAACCCTAAACCCTAAACCCTAAACCCTAAACCCTAAACCCTAAACCCTAAACCCTAAACCCTAAACCCTAAACCCTAAACCCTAAACCCTAAACCCTAAACCCTAAACCCTAAACCCTAAACCCTAAACCCTAAACCCTAAACCCTAAACCCTAAACCCTAAACCCTAAACCCTAAACCCTAAACCCTAAACCCTAAACCCTAAACCCTAAACCCTAAACCCTAAACCCTAAACCCTAAACCCTAAACCCTAAACCCTAAACCCTAAACCCTAAACCCTAAACCCTAAACCCTAAACCCTAAACCCTAAACCCTAAACCCTAAACCCTAAACCCTAAACCCTAAACCCTAAACCCTAAACCCTAAACCCTAAACCCTAAACCCTAAACCCTAAACCCTAAACCCTAAACCCTAAACCCTAAACCCTAAACCCTAAACCCTAAACCCTAAACCCTAAACCCTAAACCCTAAACCCTAAACCCTAAACCCTAAACCCTAAACCCTAAACCCTAAACCCTAAACCCTAAACCCTAAACCCTAAACCCTAAACCCTAAACCCTAAACCCTAAACCCTAAACCCTAAACCCTAAACCCTAAACCCTAAACCCTAAACCCTAAACCCTAAACCCTAAACCCTAAACCCTAAACCCTAAACCCTAAACCCTAAACCCTAAACCCTAAACCCTAAACCCTAAACCCTAAACCCTAAACCCTAAACCCTAAACCCTAAACCCTAAACCCTAAACCCTAAACCCTAAACCCTAAACCCTAAACCCTAAACCCTAAACCCTAAACCCTAAACCCTAAACCCTAAACCCTAAACCCTAAACCCTAAACCCTAAACCCTAAACCCTAAACCCTAAACCCTAAACCCTAAACCCTAAACCCTAAACCCTAAACCCTAAACCCTAAACCCTAAACCCTAAACCCTAAACCCTAAACCCTAAACCCTAAACCCTAAACCCTAAACCCTAAACCCTAAACCCTAAACCCTAAACCCTAAACCCTAAACCCTAAACCCTAAACCCTAAACCCTAAACCCTAAACCCTAAACCCTAAACCCTAAACCCTAAACCCTAAACCCTAAACCCTAAACCCTAAACCCTAAACCCTAAACCCTAAACCCTAAACCCTAAACCCTAAACCCTAAACCCTAAACCCTAAACCCTAAACCCTAAACCCTAAACCCTAAACCCTAAACCCTAAACCCTAAACCCTAAACCCTAAACCCTAAACCCTAAACCCTAAACCCTAAACCCTAAACCCTAAACCCTAAACCCTAAACCCTAAACCCTAAACCCTAAACCCTAAACCCTAAACCCTAAACCCTAAACCCTAAACCCTAAACCCTAAACCCTAAACCCTAAACCCTAAACCCTAAACCCTAAACCCTAAACCCTAAACCCTAAACCCTAAACCCTAAACCCTAAACCCTAAACCCTAAACCCTAAACCCTAAACCCTAAACCCTAAACCCTAAACCCTAAACCCTAAACCCTAAACCCTAAACCCTAAACCCTAAACCCTAAACCCTAAACCCTAAACCCTAAACCCTAAACCCTAAACCCTAAACCCTAAACCCTAAACCCTAAACCCTAAACCCTAAACCCTAAACCCTAAACCCTAAACCCTAAACCCTAAACCCTAAACCCTAAACCCTAAACCCTAAACCCTAAACCCTAAACCCTAAACCCTAAACCCTAAACCCTAAACCCTAAACCCTAAACCCTAAACCCTAAACCCTAAACCCTAAACCCTAAACCCTAAACCCTAAACCCTAAACCCTAAACCCTAAACCCTAAACCCTAAACCCTAAACCCTAAACCCTAAACCCTAAACCCTAAACCCTAAACCCTAAACCCTAAACCCTAAACCCTAAACCCTAAACCCTAAACCCTAAACCCTAAACCCTAAACCCTAAACCCTAAACCCTAAACCCTAAACCCTAAACCCTAAACCCTAAACCCTAAACCCTAAACCCTAAACCCTAAACCCTAAACCCTAAACCCTAAACCCTAAACCCTAAACCCTAAACCCTAAACCCTAAACCCTAAACCCTAAACCCTAAACCCTAAACCCTAAACCCTAAACCCTAAACCCTAAACCCTAAACCCTAAACCCTAAACCCTAAACCCTAAACCCTAAACCCTAAACCCTAAACCCTAAACCCTAAACCCTAAACCCTAAACCCTAAACCCTAAACCCTAAACCCTAAACCCTAAACCCTAAACCCTAAACCCTAAACCCTAAACCCTAAACCCTAAACCCTAAACCCTAAACCCTAAACCCTAAACCCTAAACCCTAAACCCTAAACCCTAAACCCTAAACCCTAAACCCTAAACCCTAAACCCTAAACCCTAAACCCTAAACCCTAAACCCTAAACCCTAAACCCTAAACCCTAAACCCTAAACCCTAAACCCTAAACCCTAAACCCTAAACCCTAAACCCTAAACCCTAAACCCTAAACCCTAAACCCTAAACCCTAAACCCTAAACCCTAAACCCTAAACCCTAAACCCTAAACCCTAAACCCTAAACCCTAAACCCTAAACCCTAAACCCTAAACCCTAAACCCTAAACCCTAAACCCTAAACCCTAAACCCTAAACCCTAAACCCTAAACCCTAAACCCTAAACCCTAAACCCTAAACCCTAAACCCTAAACCCTAAACCCTAAACCCTAAACCCTAAACCCTAAACCCTAAACCCTAAACCCTAAACCCTAAACCCTAAACCCTAAACCCTAAACCCTAAACCCTAAACCCTAAACCCTAAACCCTAAACCCTAAACCCTAAACCCTAAACCCTAAACCCTAAACCCTAAACCCTAAACCCTAAACCCTAAACCCTAAACCCTAAACCCTAAACCCTAAACCCTAAACCCTAAACCCTAAACCCTAAACCCTAAACCCTAAACCCTAAACCCTAAACCCTAAACCCTAAACCCTAAACCCTAAACCCTAAACCCTAAACCCTAAACCCTAAACCCTAAACCCTAAACCCTAAACCCTAAACCCTAAACCCTAAACCCTAAACCCTAAACCCTAAACCCTAAACCCTAAACCCTAAACCCTAAACCCTAAACCCTAAACCCTAAACCCTAAACCCTAAACCCTAAACCCTAAACCCTAAACCCTAAACCCTAAACCCTAAACCCTAAACCCTAAACCCTAAACCCTAAACCCTAAACCCTAAACCCTAAACCCTAAACCCTAAACCCTAAACCCTAAACCCTAAACCCTAAACCCTAAACCCTAAACCCTAAACCCTAAACCCTAAACCCTAAACCCTAAACCCTAAACCCTAAACCCTAAACCCTAAACCCTAAACCCTAAACCCTAAACCCTAAACCCTAAACCCTAAACCCTAAACCCTAAACCCTAAACCCTAAACCCTAAACCCTAAACCCTAAACCCTAAACCCTAAACCCTAAACCCTAAACCCTAAACCCTAAACCCTAAACCCTAAACCCTAAACCCTAAACCCTAAACCCTAAACCCTAAACCCTAAACCCTAAACCCTAAACCCTAAACCCTAAACCCTAAACCCTAAACCCTAAACCCTAAACCCTAAACCCTAAACCCTAAACCCTAAACCCTAAACCCTAAACCCTAAACCCTAAACCCTAAACCCTAAACCCTAAACCCTAAACCCTAAACCCTAAACCCTAAACCCTAAACCCTAAACCCTAAACCCTAAACCCTAAACCCTAAACCCTAAACCCTAAACCCTAAACCCTAAACCCTAAACCCTAAACCCTAAACCCTAAACCCTAAACCCTAAACCCTAAACCCTAAACCCTAAACCCTAAACCCTAAACCCTAAACCCTAAACCCTAAACCCTAAACCCTAAACCCTAAACCCTAAACCCTAAACCCTAAACCCTAAACCCTAAACCCTAAACCCTAAACCCTAAACCCTAAACCCTAAACCCTAAACCCTAAACCCTAAACCCTAAACCCTAAACCCTAAACCCTAAACCCTAAACCCTAAACCCTAAACCCTAAACCCTAAACCCTAAACCCTAAACCCTAAACCCTAAACCCTAAACCCTAAACCCTAAACCCTAAACCCTAAACCCTAAACCCTAAACCCTAAACCCTAAACCCTAAACCCTAAACCCTAAACCCTAAACCCTAAACCCTAAACCCTAAACCCTAAACCCTAAACCCTAAACCCTAAACCCTAAACCCTAAACCCTAAACCCTAAACCCTAAACCCTAAACCCTAAACCCTAAACCCTAAACCCTAAACCCTAAACCCTAAACCCTAAACCCTAAACCCTAAACCCTAAACCCTAAACCCTAAACCCTAAACCCTAAACCCTAAACCCTAAACCCTAAACCCTAAACCCTAAACCCTAAACCCTAAACCCTAAACCCTAAACCCTAAACCCTAAACCCTAAACCCTAAACCCTAAACCCTAAACCCTAAACCCTAAACCCTAAACCCTAAACCCTAAACCCTAAACCCTAAACCCTAAACCCTAAACCCTAAACCCTAAACCCTAAACCCTAAACCCTAAACCCTAAACCCTAAACCCTAAACCCTAAACCCTAAACCCTAAACCCTAAACCCTAAACCCTAAACCCTAAACCCTAAACCCTAAACCCTAAACCCTAAACCCTAAACCCTAAACCCTAAACCCTAAACCCTAAACCCTAAACCCTAAACCCTAAACCCTAAACCCTAAACCCTAAACCCTAAACCCTAAACCCTAAACCCTAAACCCTAAACCCTAAACCCTAAACCCTAAACCCTAAACCCTAAACCCTAAACCCTAAACCCTAAACCCTAAACCCTAAACCCTAAACCCTAAACCCTAAACCCTAAACCCTAAACCCTAAACCCTAAACCCTAAACCCTAAACCCTAAACCCTAAACCCTAAACCCTAAACCCTAAACCCTAAACCCTAAACCCTAAACCCTAAACCCTAAACCCTAAACCCTAAACCCTAAACCCTAAACCCTAAACCCTAAACCCTAAACCCTAAACCCTAAACCCTAAACCCTAAACCCTAAACCCTAAACCCTAAACCCTAAACCCTAAACCCTAAACCCTAAACCCTAAACCCTAAACCCTAAACCCTAAACCCTAAACCCTAAACCCTAAACCCTAAACCCTAAACCCTAAACCCTAAACCCTAAACCCTAAACCCTAAACCCTAAACCCTAAACCCTAAACCCTAAACCCTAAACCCTAAACCCTAAACCCTAAACCCTAAACCCTAAACCCTAAACCCTAAACCCTAAACCCTAAACCCTAAACCCTAAACCCTCAACCCTAAACCCTAAACCCTCAACCCTCAACCCTCAACCCTCAACCCTAAACCCTAAACCCTAAACCCTAAACCCTAAACTTTAGGCTCTGATACCAATTGCTTTTCCAGTTATACAAGTAGAAGGGGGGTTGAATACTCGTGTACTCTTTTTTTGCCTGATTAAAATCAATTTAATGTAAATTAAAGTTTTGAAGTACGAACAAAGAATAAACACAAAGTTGTGAATAAATATTGTTTGTATTATTGATATATAAATACAAACTCTCCTAGGGTGTAAATAAACCCTAGTAGCTTCTCTGTGTTTCTCACAGCAACTCTCTTTATCTCTATGCTGTGAAAAAATTTGACAAATAAATTAGGTTATATAGAGTATTTATATAGAGAGTTGTCTATCAATTAATAATGTAATTACAATTAATCTGGAATAAATTCCTATCTATTAGCTTATAGTTTCCTTCTGTAATTCTCCTTCCTTCCCATAACATATCTATAATATATTTGCCTTTATCTTCGAAGATTTTCCATTACTATGATCATCTTCCAAATTCAGCTTTAGCTTTATAGACTCTGAAAACCTTCAGTCTCTGACAGACTATAAACTCTGATAGTCTATAGACTCTGATTGAACTCCAGACTCTGATTTGCATCCAAACTCTGGTTTTATTTCTTCAGAAAATCTTCTGAGTATAAATACTCTTGATACATGTACATGGACTAACTAGACTCTGATTTACATTTACTTGAATTAGAGACTAGAAAGAATTATTCTATTACAGATATATCTATTCTAGACTTTGTCATAGTATTTTGTACATCATCAAATGAATATATTCGTAACATGGTAATATTGAATATAATAAATATTATTATAATAATATATATATATATCAACTTTTATTAATACATGGTTATATACAAACTTAATATAGGTAATATCTAAATTAAAATAATAATTTTTTTATTAAACCCAATTAAAATGGCTAAAATAATAAATATTAATTTAATGATTAATTAATATATATATATATATATATATAACTATAAAATAAAGAGTGGTTTAATATATTAAACCAAATTTGAAAGTGTAAAATAAATTTGACTAACTCATGATAGAGTATTATACGGGTATAATAATGAACTTGAAAAATATAAAATATTTTAAATTAAAAAGTCTTCAATTTTTTCAAATGAATAATTTGAAGGCTTATTTTATTGATTCTAACAACTGAATGTAAAGTTGATCATTTGGACCTTTCAATTGATAGATGTAGATCATGGACCAATAAATGGGGATATTTCTGAAACTTATAAAAAAAAATATAAATTAGACTCGATCATGGTAAAAGTCTAAATCATTAATTAAGGTTTTTCAAAAGCATAAAATAATAATTAAATCAATAGACTTGGAAAATCAAATATAGTAAAAATATTATTCATATTTTATAATTATAGATGGGTCATGGGTAAAAATTAATAAAAAATCTTATATTTGTAATAACCAAACCTGTAAATAATTCATGAAAATATCTAAAAATAAAAATTTCCATGGGTAATATTATAGGTTTGGAGTTGGATATGTTTAGTTTTGGAATTAGGAAACCGCTATTTAACTATTATATATATAAAGATAAAGATATTAAACTCCTAGTCATTTAACACATTTTTAAGAATGTCAACTCCAACAATGTTCCTTATATTTAATCTCTATTTTATTTTTTATTAATATATAGACCCCCGCTATGACAAAAAATGAAAAAAATAATGGATATTTTGGGAGGAAAGAATATTTTATTGATATAAAAAAAAATAGAAATCACTACGTGGCTCCTAAATTAGAGAAGAGACAAAATGCTCGTAAGATTTTTAAGAACTATCATGAGTTTCCCAGAACTCTATTTGTTACGATCTCTATTTTTTAGTTGAGCCGAAAATCTTCTCATAAATATATATATTCGGTTATATTCTTCCAAATTAGGTTAACTTTTTAAAAATTAAAAATATATTAATTTGATAAATACATATTGATTTACACGATGACAAAGCTGCTAGCAAGAACCTATAAAATCATATCATCCTCCACTGATCTTTGTTTAAACTCCAACTTCAAATACTTAGAAAAGCTAAAACAGAGTTTATACATTTCATTTCGAATTTGTTTTGCATCCGTTCATTCAATAACTAAAATAGAACACACTCTAAACTATAATCCCATCTGGAGACGAGTAAACTCACCACCAATCTCAGTCACCATTTTCATTTCATTAGTTATCTCCAGTTGCTCATCAACTAGTTAGTGTTATAACTAAATGTGGGATGAGAATAACAATTCTTTTCATTCCATTAAATACTATTAATATATTTATTATAGTAATATTAGTAACAATATGAATATAATATTTTAAAAACAAATAATAATATATTTATACAAGTAATAATAATATATTTCTGTAATAATATAATAATATAATTATTCATATTATTAAATTAAATCTTTTAATAATAATTTTAATATTTTTATTTTTAATTATATAAATTTCTTGTTTTGTAAAAAATGAATTATATTATCAACAATTACATTCCAATCGCTCAGAAAAATTATACTCCCTCCGTCCCGGCCAAATGTTTACATTTGGTCCGGGCACGGAGACCAAGGATAGTGGGTGTAATAGTGATTTTATTGTTAAAATAAATGAAATAGTGGGTGTAATAGTGTAAAGTGTTGAAAAAGTGGAGTGAAGTAGTGGATGTAATAATATATTTATTGTTAAAAGTTACTATTTTTAGTAATGTAAAGAATTGGGTGGGACGTCCCAAAAAGGAAAGTGTAAAGAATTGGTTGGGACGGAGGGAGTACTACCCAAGAACCCTAATCGCAGTACAATCTTGTGCTTCCCCTATGAATCTACTGAAGCTTAACACACACTTCACTCAATCTCATTTCACCAATCATTATTGTGATTATTACTTGAAACGCCTCAGTGTTTCACTCAATGTAGCTGCTCAATCTACTTCTAAATCTGTTACAACGATTGTTGAAGAACCCAAACCAGTGTTCTCTTCTGTTAAGACATTTGCACCTGCCACTGTTGCTAATCTGGGTGTTGGATTTGACTTTTTAGGTTGTGCTGTTGATGGTTTGGGTGATTTTGTTACTTTGAGCATTGATCCTGATGTTCGTCCAGGTTATGTTTCCATATCTGATATTACGGGTTCTACGCGTAAACTTACTTCTAATCCTTTGAATAATTGTGCTGGTATTGCTGCTATCGCTGTTATGAAAATGCTTAATATTCGTTCTGTTGGTGTTTCACTTGTGCTGCATAAGGGTTTGCCTTTGGGGAGTGGGCTTGGGTCGAGTGCGGCGAGTGCTGCAGCAGCTGCTGTTGCGGTTAATGAGATTTTTGGAAGTAGGTTGAATGTTTCGGAATTGGTTTTGGCTGGGTTAGAGAGTGAGAAGAAAGTATCGGGGTATCATGCTGATAATGTGGCTCCGGCTATAATGGGAGGGTTTGTGCTTATTCGGGGTTATGAGCCGCTTGATTTGATTCATTTGAAGTTTCCGGTAGGGAAGGAGTTGTTTTTTGTGCTTGTGATACCGGAATTTGAAGCGCCTACGAAGAAGATGAGGGCCGCTTTGGATAAGGAAGTGAGTATGGCGAATCATGTGTGGAATTGTAGTCAGGCTGGGGCGCTTGTGGCTGCGGTGTTGCAAGGGGATTTGAGGGGAATGGGGAATGCATTGTCGTCAGATAAGATTGTGGAGCCTAAACGTGCGCCTTTGATTCCGGGAATGGAGGATGTGAAGAAGACAGCGTTGAAGGCTGGGGCGTTTGGTTGTACGATTAGTGGTGCTGGACCTACTGTTGTTGCTGTAACGGATGATGAGGAAAAGGGGAGGTTGATTGGGGATTGTATGGTCCGGTCGTTTATGGAGTTTGGGAATTTGAAAGCTGCTGCTGTAGTGAAGCAACTTGATCGTGTGGGTGCTAGGCTTGTTAGTACCACTCCTTTGTGATCTATCTGCACTACGTTGGTAATAAAACTGCAAGGATGTCTAGTAACATGATTGAACTAGTGATCTTATTGTATGTAGAAAGGCGGCACTTTATGGAATTTTTTCTGTGCTGCAGCTTGTTAGTGTTGTTTTTGTGTTGATTACTGTGGATGTTTGTTAACAATTACAGGGTAACATGTTACTTTCAATCTTTAATGCACGAGATATTTTTTGCTTACCTTTGATTGGTGATATACTACTATACTAGTGCGATGTTACTGGAGAGGTTAGTAATGTGCTGGAGTTGGTTTTCTTTGGTTCTTAGAATACATACAACTAATTCTGATATATACGAATCATTATGTGTGTTACCATGATATTAACTTTGCAATGTACTATTATAATTTTACAAGTGCATTGTGTTTTGGGTATACATCCATAGTTGTGCGCACATGAAATACAGATGTCAGTTTGAAATTTTAATTTTACAAAGTTACTACAGTAGGAAGTAGTTTGAATGTTTGATCAACTTGTACTTGGCAATGAAATCTCTGCTTCAGCAAGGTAGAACACTCAACACTGAACCTGCCAATCAAATTCTTTAACCTCCCACTCCCTGTAAGCTTCTGGGACAACATTTTCTGGAAGTTAAAATGACTTACCTTCCAGGGAAAACTCTGCTCCATACCCATAACATTCACCTGATGCACATTTGGTGAAATCGGGCCATTCTTCAGTAATCATTAGACACAAAAGCCGGGGAACGATGTGGACAAGGTTGCAGAAGAATAGATCTAGATTATTACTTGATCAAACTCGGGTCTATGCAACTTGCAGAACTTGATGTGTTATTCATATTTTGTTCCTTTCTTGTAACCAGCACTTACGCCCGTGCAAGGCAAGGCACGGCAAATTTCTGAAAATCGAAATATATTATATATATTTTTATATATTTTTTTAAAATTAATGAAGTATGATTTATGATTTTAAAAAATATATTCAACAGACATACTAATTTTTTTAAAAAAATTATCTTTTTAGTGTGTACGAGAACTTCTCAAATTATTCCAAGTTGATCATAAAAGAATTATGCATAATTTTGTTAACAGTATTTTTTTAGATATTTTTGAAAATGAGAAATGGTAGACTGGTAGGTAGAGATGTAAATAAATCAAAATTGGACGAACTCTTAACGAACATGAGTAAAAAATTATTGAACTGAATAATATTCGGTAATATTATCGGATAAATTTCTTTGTCAATTCAGTAATAATCGAATCGAACACGAGTTTAATTTAGTCAATTATCAAGATTTTTAATTTTTATTTTATAATTAATAATAATTCATAAGAATGTCTAATAACCGATGAATATGCCATTTTATTTCAAATTATACTTGGTAATAACTTATAAAATAATAGGGGTAGATTATAAATATAATATTAATTTTTATTTGTAATTATTTATCGTCAAACGAACCCGAGCTTAACAAATTCGAACCGAACTCGAGTTGAACATGTATAAAGTTCGGTTCGGTTCATAAATTGAACAAAAAATGTTATTCGAATTTGAGTTCGACAACATGTCGAAACGAGCTTATCGAACTTGAATATGAGCGAACTCGAGCAAGTTTGACGAACAACTCGATTCATTTATAGCATGTATGTATATTTGAATACCATCGGGTAATTCTAATTAAATGTATTCGTAAAAATATGATGTTGCGGTAATATATAGATTGATTAATATATATAAATAAAAATATATTAATTAGAAAATAATTAATATATTTTTATTTATTATTGCCTTCTAACATAGGAGATGCAACAAAAGAATTGATTCAATCCTGCTTAGTTTCCGATAGCTGCACTAGTACTGTTCCACTAGCACCTGTTATAATTCATTAAAATTTGCTCCAAGTCTATGATGCTACAGTCATTCTACTCATTTATGTGTTTGCTACATCATGAAGTGTGTTATTTTGGGTTGATCTATAGCAATATATATTCAAGGTGGTTTCTACCTCTGGTTTAACATTATTTCTTATCGTCTTGTTCTTGTCGGTAATTACTGTACAATCGGCAACATGATGTCAAAATTTGCACCAAGAGACTCTCCTTGTAACCCAACAAAACGTCCAAGGGTTCTAATTATTTGGTTAGGTGGATAAACATACATGTTGAATAGTTAAAATTTTGTCTTGCTCCAATTATAGCCAAATTGGCTAGTTATTTCAATTATTTTTCTTTTGCCACAATTTAAACAAATCAATTTAGCTACAAAGACATTGAGGGAGAAGTAGAAGAACCGTCTTTTGTTCTAAGTAAGCTGTCAATGTGTTAGCTACAAGGAAATCATAGGCAGTTGCACTCTTCTGCATTAACAATTTTCCTCATAATACTCAAAATCTTGACGAATAAAACTGTCAATACATATATTTACAGGCTCATGGTTGAGATCGAAGGTTGTCTCTTGCAGATCATTTTTTTCAGTTGAATAACTCCGGTTCCATCCATTTCCAGAAGCTTCTACCTTATACGTTGCAGTGCAAGTCCATAAACAAAACTTCACTCATAATTTTTGACAAGTAAAAATTTCATTAATAAACTCACACATATCAAACCAAACTCCAAGACAACACCAAACTTCCTGTTCCCATATTATGTATATCATGGAAATTTAAATCAACTAAAACTGGAATATCTAAAAACACCCATCAAGACCTTCAATTCCTTGGTGCCTAAATCAGTTGTCTCTTGCAGCAGGAGCTTGTTTCACACCAACAGAGAAAATCTCTGTTATCACCTCAAGAGACATGCCCTTTGTTTCTGGAACTTTTAAGAACACAAAAACCCATGATATGATGCACACAACAGCATATATACCAAAAATACCAGAGAGCCCTATGGAGGGAAGCATCAAGGGGAGTGAATAGGTGATGATAATGTCACAGATCCACCCCGTGAGCGAACAAATTGCAATACAGAGACCACGGACCCGGGTGGGGAAGATCTCTGCACAAAGTATGCTGGGAATAGGCCCAAATGCCATGAAAAAGCAGAAGAAGTACACCAGAACACTAACAGTCGGGATGACAGTGTTCATCACTCCGCCTAAATTTATGAAACTGCCAATAACTAGTATAACCAGGGCCACAATTAAAACAGGGATCGCACCAAGCAACAGACTTCTGCAAGGGGATCACAGCAAAAGATAAGAACAGTAGTCAACAGCAGGAACAATTAACAAAATGAAAGTATCATATAGATATTGTAATTTATCAGCTAATTATATCCCAGCATAAGAATTTGAGATTTTGTGACATCTGGTACTCAGTATTGACTGTAGACATGCATTAACTATTTCAGACTAATCCCAGTTCAGTTGTAAACAATATAATTGGGTGTGAGCCAGTATATTTCATCTCAGTTAACAAGCTAGAGAATCCAGTAGAAATCCTTATTTAGAGAAAGAAAAGTTGCCTGAATTCCAAGTCTCATGATAAGCACCAACTTATAGAGATGCTTAGTAAAAAAAACTCATTAATATTCGACCACTGTATTATGCATTACAAGAACAATGCAGGACATCTGCTAACTGCTTCTATTATCTTCATCAACTTCATTTTACGTATTCTTTCCAGCCATCTATAAGATTATACTAGATTATCTAAGAATTGTATATGGAGAAGATAATGGAAACGACTCACTTGATTAAAAAATATTAGAATGAATCAGTCACTACCATTACCAAAATTTATGACCTTATTATTTTCCTTTCTAATTACTAAAAAAACATGAGAACTAATAACCATTCTTTATTCTATATCTTCCTTGTCCTACTTCAAAAAAATGAAGTTTGAACTGCTTGAACAAAACGCCAAACTAAAAAATATCAAGATAGTAATTCACCTGCTGAAGTAATTGAACTCTGAAACCAACACCTAAGGCACGCTTGACTACTAGCTCAAAAAGATTACTCCAACTTGACCCACTAGCTGCAGCTTCAGAAGGATGAATAACAGCAGGCCCAACTGTAGGCTGATCCATAATCTCCTTCGAGTAAAGAGCAGGCCGACTCACCAAAGCATCAGCTTGGATGAACTCACCACCTACAGTCACATCACCTCCGGGAGCAGGAGTAGATTGTACAGACCCACGACAAGATGGAGCGGTGCTGTCTTGGAGCATGTATATTCTTTTAATACAACCTTCCTTTGTTCCATCTTGGCCTTCTTTTTCTATCCATTTCCAGGCAAGCTGCCAACCACCACTGTTTTAGCCAAATTTCATAGGGTTAATAACTAAGTCTAGTAGATTTCGTGTTTGAAGGACAATTAATAAAGTAGATAGACAAGTGCAGAAAAATAAACCAAAAAACAAGAACATAAGCAATTTTGGTAACACGGAAAACCCCTCGTAAAAGATTAAAAATCACGGGTGGGAGTGATCCAACCAAAATTATCCACTATAATTATAATTGATATGAAGTATAAGTGATTTGAATAAGAAAACAAGTATAAAAAATCTTCTCATCCATTGCAGTTCGTACTCGTCAGTTATATGTATCTACTCATCAGCTGAATAATGAAATACATGTGTAGTAGATGAGTTAGAGGCTAGGGGTCCTTTTTATCTTCATTTTGGGATATATTTATAGCTGCTAGAACTCCTTCCCACGATCCTATTCTTCAGATGGTTGATAGTTTCGCGTTGCTATATTGTAGGGACGGTGGCTGATTTATCTCCTAGATTTTAGGAGTCATCGGTCGACGGGTAGACTTGGTCAGCTCCCGTCAGTATATTGTGTACTCGTCAGCTGTTCTTTTGTTCCTATTTTGGTGGAGATTCTAGCTGACCACGTTCCACTATTGTAGAGAGCTTACTTTTATCTTATCCAAGTGATTGAGTTATTGCAATTGATAAGACTTATCTCTTCCTTGATTCTCGGCCGTCAAGTGTTGTTCAGCTTTACTCATCGAGAACTAGTCTACTCGTCAGCTGTTAGCCATTCCTATTTTATTGGGCCTTGATTGTAATATTAATGTAATTATTATTCTCACTTGCGTAATTAAATAATCCAATGAATATTGAATTATTCACAGAATAATAATATATAATATTATTATTTAAATTGCTAGTCGTCCAATAAATTTCTACCCGTCAACTATGTCGTCAAGCTTTCATCAGTCGCTAGCAATGTCATCACTCATCAATACAAAATTGCACTTGTAATTTTTTGGTTATAACAACAGTCCCTAATTTTTTGGTTTAACACATAGCTAAGCGCACTTTGCTCCAAGAAGTCCATCACATGGTAGTAGTCAGCATCTGAAAGGGGAGATAGGACTGAAGGGAAGTAACTCACTGCACTTTCATGTGTAATAGAAATGCTAAATGTAATCTCTATGTAATGGTTGATGATAACTCAACAATAGAACAAGACATGTAATAATATGCAGGTGCACAGAAATCTTGGATCACAGAGTTCAGTTAAGACAAAGTATCAAAGGATAATCTACAGACTTGAACCTCACTAGAAGAAGTTCATTAACATGTTCAGGCCTCAATGGAGAATAAAAGATATTGACATCTATTCAAGGATGTGGAAGCTACAAAAGATTGTCTTAGTCTATGAAGATTTTAGTGCATTACAATCGAAGCTACAAGTAAGGTTTGTGAAGAAGAATGTGGAATCATGTTCGGAATCAAGAGCCCCTATCAAGACTAGTCACTTATGAACCAGACCGTTGCATCAAGTGTCAGGACATTGGAGGCAAGCTCTCGTCGATTAATATGGTTTTAATCATTCTAAAGTTGTTGGTTTTCTTGAGTCATGTGGAGGATCAACAAAGGTGGTAAATCAGTGTTGAAGAAATATCAGCCTAATGGATAAGGGACAGACGGCACAACCTGATTGGATATTACTAAAGCTTCATAAATTAGAAGACTAAATACTTGGACGTGGTGGAGTCACGTATAGGGGCCAAGTATTTGGATAAGAAAGTCTACACAAATTGAAGAGTGGAATGGAAATATTTAATTTAATTAAATAAAGTATTTATTTAATTATTTATATATTTTATAAATAAAGATATTCTTTATTTATATTTTATATATTTATTAAATATTACTTTTACATTAAATATTTCCAAAGGCATGCTTGGCACATGACTTTGAAGATATGATTTGAGTGGACAAGAGTAAAAGGTGGAAAAGCAAAAAGCAAAAAGCAACACTTTAGGCTCTGATACCAATTGCTTTTCCAGTTATACAAGTAGAAGGGGGGTTGAATACTCGTGTACTCTTTTTTTGCCTGATTAAAATCAATTTAATGTAAATTAAAGTTTTGAAGTACGAACAAAGAATAAACACAAAGTTGTGAATAAATATTGTTTGTATTATTGATATATAAATACAAACTCTCCTAGGGTGTAAATAAACCCTAGTAGCTTCTCTGTGTTTCTCACAGCAACTCTCTTTATCTCTATGCTGTGAAAAAATTTGACAAATAAATTAGGTTATATAGAGTATTTATATAGAGAGTTGTCTATCAATTAATAATGTAATTACAATTAATCTGGAATAAATTCCTATCTATTAGCTTATAGTTTCCTTCTGTAATTCTCCTTCCTTCCCATAACATATCTATAATATATTTGCCTTTATCTTCGAAGATTTTCCATTACTATGATCATCTTCCAAATTCAGCTTTAGCTTTATAGACTCTGAAAACCTTCAGTCTCTGACAGACTATAAACTCTGATAGTCTATAGACTCTGATTGAACTCCAGACTCTGATTTGCATCCAAACTCTGGTTTTATTTCTTCAGAAAATCTTCTGAGTATAAATACTCTTGATACATGTACATGGACTAACTAGACTCTGATTTACATTTACTTGAATTAGAGACTAGAAAGAATTATTCTATTACAGATATATCTATTCTAGACTTTGTCATAGTATTTTGTACATCATCAAATGAATATATTCGTAACATGGTAATATTGAATATAATAAATATTATTATAATAATATATATATATATCAACTTTTATTAATACATGGTTATATACAAACTTAATATAGGTAATATCTAAATTAAAATAATAATTTTTTTATTAAACCCAATTAAAATGGCTAAAATAATAAATATTAATTTAATGATTAATTAATATATATATATATATATATATAACTATAAAATAAAGAGTGGTTTAATATATTAAACCAAATTTGAAAGTGTAAAATAAATTTGACTAACTCATGATAGAGTATTATACGGGTATAATAATGAACTTGAAAAATATAAAATATTTTAAATTAAAAAGTCTTCAATTTTTTCAAATGAATAATTTGAAGGCTTATTTTATTGATTCTAACAACTGAATGTAAATTTGATCATTTGGACCTTTCAATTGATAGATGTAGATCATGGACCAATAAATGGGGATATTTCTGAAACTTATAAAAAAAAATATAAATTAGACTCGATCATGGTAAAAGTCTAAATCATTAATTAAGGTTTTTCAAAAGCATAAAATAATAATTAAATCAATAGACTTGGAAAATCAAATATAGTAAAAATATTATTCATATTTTATAATTATAGATGGGTCATGGGTAAAAATTAATAAAAAATCTTATATTTGTAATAACCAAACCTGTAAATAATTCATGAAAATATCTAAAAATAAAAATTTCCATGGGTAATATTATAGGTTTGGAGTTGGATATGTTTAGTTTTGGAATTAGGAAACCGCTATTTAACTATTATATATATAAAGATAAAGATATTAAACTCCTAGTCATTTAACACATTTTTAAGAATGTCAACTCCAACAATGTTCCTTATATTTAATCTCTATTTTATTTTTTATTAATATATAGACCCCCGCTATGACAAAAAATGAAAAAAATAATGGATATTTTGGGAGGAAAGAATATTTTATTGATATAAAAAAAAATAGAAATCACTACGTGGCTCCTAAATTAGAGAAGAGACAAAATGCTCGTAAGATTTTTAAGAACTATCATGAGTTTCCCAGAACTCTATTTGTTACGATCTCTATTTTTTAGTTGAGCCGAAAATCTTCTCATAAATATATATATTCGGTTATATTCTTCCAAATTAGGTTAACTTTTTAAAAATTAAAAATATATTAATTTGATAAATACATATTGATTTACACGATGACAAAGCTGCTAGCAAGAACCTATAAAATCATATCATCCTCCACTGATCTTTGTTTAAACTCCAACTTCAAATACTTAGAAAAGCTAAAACAGAGTTTATACATTTCATTTCGAATTTGTTTTGCATCCGTTCATTCAATAACTAAAATAGAACACACTCTAAACTATAATCCCATCTGGAGACGAGTAAACTCACCACCAATCTCAGTCACCATTTTCATTTCATTAGTTATCTCCAGTTGCTCATCAACTAGTTAGTGTTATAACTAAATGTGGGATGAGAATAACAATTCTTTTCATTCCATTAAATACTATTAATATATTTATTATAGTAATATTAGTAACAATATGAATATAATATTTTAAAAACAAATAATAATATATTTATACAAGTAATAATAATATATTTCTGTAATAATATAATAATATAATTATTCATATTATTAAATTAAATCTTTTAATAATAATTTTAATATTTTTATTTTTAATTATATAAATTTCTTATTTTGTAAAAAATGAATTATATTATCAACAATTACATTCCAATCGCTCAGAAAAATTATACTACCCAAGAACCCTAATCGCAGTACAATCTTGTGCTTCCCCTATGAATCTACTGAAGCTTAACACACACTTCACTCAATCTCATTTCACCAATCATTATTGTGATTATTACTTGAAACGCCTCAGTGTTTCACTCAATGTAGCTGCTCAATCTACTTCTAAATCTGTTACAACGATTGTTGAAGAACCCAAACCAGTGTTCTCTTCTGTTAAGACATTTGCACCTGCCACTGTTGCTAATCTGGGTGTTGGATTTGACTTTTTAGGTTGTGCTGTTGATGGTTTGGGTGATTTTGTTACTTTGAGCATTGATCCTGATGTTCGTCCAGGTTATGTTTCCATATCTGATATTACGGGTTCTACGCGTAAACTTACTTCTAATCCTTTGAATAATTGTGCTGGTATTGCTGCTATCGCTGTTATGAAAATGCTTAATATTCGTTCTGTTGGTGTTTCACTTGTGCTGCATAAGGGTTTGCCTTTGGGGAGTGGGCTTGGGTCGAGTGCGGCGAGTGCTGCAGCAGCTGCTGTTGCGGTTAATGAGATTTTTGGAAGTAGGTTGAATGTTTCGGAATTGGTTTTGGCTGGGTTAGAGAGTGAGAAGAAAGTATCGGGGTATCATGCTGATAATGTGGCTCCGGCTATAATGGGAGGGTTTGTGCTTATTCGGGGTTATGAGCCGCTTGATTTGATTCATTTGAAGTTTCCGGTAGGGAAGGAGTTGTTTTTTGTGCTTGTGATACCGGAATTTGAAGCGCCTACGAAGAAGATGAGGGCCGCTTTGGATAAGGAAGTGAGTATGGCGAATCATGTGTGGAATTGTAGTCAGGCTGGGGCGCTTGTGGCTGCGGTGTTGCAAGGGGATTTGAGGGGAATGGGGAATGCATTGTCGTCAGATAAGATTGTGGAGCCTAAACGTGCGCCTTTGATTCCGGGAATGGAGGATGTGAAGAAGACAGCGTTGAAGGCTGGGGCGTTTGGTTGTACGATTAGTGGTGCTGGACCTACTGTTGTTGCTGTAACGGATGATGAGGAAAAGGGGAGGTTGATTGGGGATTGTATGGTCCGGTCGTTTATGGAGTTTGGGAATTTGAAAGCTGCTGCTGTAGTGAAGCAACTTGATCGTGTGGGTGCTAGGCTTGTTAGTACCACTCCTTTGTGATCTATCTGCACTACGTTGGTAATAAAACTGCAAGGATGTCTAGTAACATGATTGAACTAGTGATCTTATTGTATGTAGAAAGGCGGCACTTTATGGAATTTTTTCTGTGCTGCAGCTTGTTAGTGTTGTTTTTGTGTTGATTACTGTGGATGTTTGTTAACAATTACAGGGTAACATGTTACTTTCAATCTTTAATGCACGAGATATTTTTTGCTTACCTTTGATTGGTGATATACTACTATACTAGTGCGATGTTACTGGAGAGGTTAGTAATGTGCTGGAGTTGGTTTTCTTTGGTTCTTAGAATACATACAACTAATTCTGATATATACGAATCATTATGTGTGTTACCATGATATTAACTTTGCAATGTACTATTATAATTTTACAAGTGCATTGTGTTTTGGGTATACATCCATAGTTGTGCGCACATGAAATACAGATGTCAGTTTGAAATTTTAATTTTACAAAGTTACTACAGTAGGAAGTAGTTTGAATGTTTGATCAACTTGTACTTGGCAATGAAATCTCTGCTTCAGCAAGGTAGAACACTCAACACTGAACCTGCCAATCAAATTCTTTAACCTCCCACTCCCTGTAAGCTTCTGGGACAACATTTTCTGGAAGTTAAAATGACTTACCTTCCAGGGAAAACTCTGCTCCATACCCATAACATTCACCTGATGCACATTTGGTGAAATCGGGCCATTCTTCAGTAATCATTAGACACAAAAGCCGGGGAACGATGTGGACAAGGTTGCAGAAGAATAGATCTAGATTATTACTTGATCAAACTCGGGTCTATGCAACTTGCAGAACTTGATGTGTTATTCATATTTTGTTCCTTTCTTGTAACCAGCACTTACGCCCGTGCAAGGCAAGGCACGGCAAATTTCTGAAAATCGAAATATATTATATATATTTTTATATATTTTTTTAAAATTAATGAAGTATGATTTATGATTTTAAAAAATATATTCAACAGACATACTAATTTTTTTAAAAAAATTATCTTTTTAGTGTGTACGAGAACTTCTCAAATTATTCCAAGTTGATCATAAAAGAATTATGCATAATTTTGTTAACAGTATTTTTTTAGATATTTTTGAAAATGAGAAATGGTAGACTGGTAGGTAGAGATGTAAATAAATCAAAATTGGACGAACTCTTAACGAACATGAGTAAAAAATTATTGAACTGAATAATGTTCGGTAATATTATCGGATAAATTTCTTTGTCAATTCAGTAATAATCGAATCGAACACGAGTTTAATTTAGTCAATTATCAAGATTTTTAATTTTTATTTTATAATTAATAATAATTCATAAGAATGTCTAATAACCGATGAATATGCCATTTTATTTCAAATTATACTTGGTAATAACTTATAAAATAATAGGGGTAGATTATAAATATAATATTAATTTTTATTTGTAATTATTTATCGTCAAACGAACCCGAGCTTAACAAATTCGAACCGAACTCGAGTTGAACATGTATAAAGTTCGGTTCGGTTCATAAATTGAACAAAAAATGTTATTCGAATTTGAGTTCGACAACATGTCGAAACGAGCTTATCGAACTTGAATATGAGCGAACTCGAGCAAGTTTGACGAACAACTCGATTCATTTATAGCATGTATGTATATTTGAATACCATCGGGTAATTCTAATTAAATGTATTCGTAAAAATATGATGTTGCGGTAATATATAGATTGATTAATATATATAAATAAAAATATATTAATTAGAAAATAATTAATATATTTTTATTTATTATTGCCTTCTAACATAGGAGATGCAACAAAAGAATTGATTCAATCCTGCTTAGTTTCCGATAGCTGCACTAGTACTGTTCCACTAGCACCTGTTATAATTCATTAAAATTTGCTCCAAGTCTATGATGCTACAGTCATTCTACTCATTTATGTGTTTGCTACATCATGAAGTGTGTTATTTTGGGTTGATCTATAGCAATATATATTCAAGGTGGTTTCTACCTCTGGTTTAACATTATTTCTTATCGTCTTGTTCTTGTCGGTAATTACTGTACAATCGGCAACATGATGTCAAAATTTGCACCAAGAGACTCTCCTTGTAACCCAACAAAACGTCCAAGGGTTCTAATTATTTGGTTAGGTGGATAAACATACATGTTGAATAGTTAAAATTTTGTCTTGCTCCAATTATAGCCAAATTGGCTAGTTATTTCAATTATTTTTCTTTTGCCACAATTTAAACAAATCAATTTAGCTACAAAGACATTGAGGGAGAAGTAGAAGAACCGTCTTTTGTTCTAAGTATGCTGTCAATGTGTTAGCTACAAGGAAATCATAGGCAGTTGCACTCTTCTGCATTAACAATTTTCCTCATAATACTCAAAATCTTGACGAATAAAACTGTCAATACATATATTTACAGGCTCATGGTTGAGATCGAAGGTTGTCTCTTGCAGATCATTTTTTTCAGTTGAATAACTCCGGTTCCATCCATTTCCAGAAGCTTCTACCTTATACGTTGCAGTGCAAGTCCATAAACAAAACTTCACTCATAATTTTTGACAAGTAAAAATTTCATTAATAAACTCACACATATCAAACCAAACTCCAAGACAACACCAAACTTCCTGTTCCCATATTATGTATATCATGGAAATTTAAATCAACTAAAACTGGAATATCTAAAAACACCCATCAAGACCTTCAATTCCTTGGTGCCTAAATCAGTTGTCTCTTGCAGCAGGAGCTTGTTTCACACCAACAGAGAAAATCTCTGTTATCACCTCAAGAGACATGCCCTTTGTTTCTGGAACTTTTAAGAACACAAAAACCCATGATATGATGCACACAACAGCATATATACCAAAAATACCAGAGAGCCCTATGGAGGGAAGCATCAAGGGGAGTGAATAGGTGATGATAATGTCACAGATCCACCCCGTGAGCGAACAAATTGCAATACAGAGACCACGGACCCGGGTGGGGAAGATCTCTGCACAAAGTATGCTGGGAATAGGCCCAAATGCCATGAAAAAGCAGAAGAAGTACACCAGAACACTAACAGTCGGGATGACAGTGTTCATCACTCCGCCTAAATTTATGAAACTGCCAATAACTAGTATAACCAGGGCCACAATTAAAACAGGGATCGCACCAAGCAACAGACTTCTGCAAGGGGATCACAGCAAAAGATAAGAACAGTAGTCAACAGCAGGAACAATTAACAAAATGAAAGTATCATATAGATATTGTAATTTATCAGCTAATTATATCCCAGCATAAGAATTTGAGATTTTGTGACATCTGGTACTCAGTATTGACTGTAGACATGCATTAACTATTTCAGACTAATCCCAGTTCAGTTGTAAACAATATAATTGGGTGTGAGCCAGTATATTTCATCTCAGTTAACAAGCTAGAGAATCCAGTAGAAATCCTTATTTAGAGAAAGAAAAGTTGCCTGAATTCCAAGTCTCATGATAAGCACCAACTTATAGAGATGCTTAGTAAAAAAAACTCATTAATATTCGACCACTGTATTATGCATTACAAGAACAATGCAGGACATCTGCTAACTGCTTCTATTATCTTCATCAACTTCATTTTACGTATTCTTTCCAGCCATCTATAAGATTATACTAGATTATCTAAGAATTGTATATGGAGAAGATAATGGAAACGACTCACTTGATTAAAAAATATTAGAATGAATCAGTCACTACCATTACCAAAATTTATGACCTTATTATTTTCCTTTCTAATTACTAAAAAAACATGAGAACTAATAACCATTCTTTATTCTATATCTTCCTTGTCCTACTTCAAAAAAATGAAGTTTGAACTGCTTGAACAAAACGCCAAACTAAAAAATATCAAGATAGTAATTCACCTGCTGAAGTAATTGAACTCTGAAACCAACACCTAAGGCACGCTTGACTACTAGCTCAAAAAGATTACTCCAACTTGACCCACTAGCTGCAGCTTCAGAAGGATGAATAACAGCAGGCCCAACTGTAGGCTGATCCATAATCTCCTTCGAGTAAAGAGCAGGCCGACTCACCAAAGCATCAGCTTGGATGAACTCACCACCTACAGTCACATCACCTCCGGGAGCAGGAGTAGATTGTACAGACCCACGACAAGATGGAGCGGTGCTGTCTTGGAGCATGTATATTCTTTTAATACAACCTTCCTTTGTTCCATCTTGGCCTTCTTTTTCTATCCATTTCCAGGCAAGCTGCCAACCACCACTGTTTTAGCCAAATTTCATAGGGTTAATAACTAAGTCTAGTAGATTTCGTGTTTGAAGGACAATTAATAAAGTAGATAGACAAGTGCAGAAAAATAAACCAAAAAACAAGAACATAAGCAATTTTGGTAACACGGAAAACCCCTCGTAAAAGATTAAAAACCACGGGTGGGAGTGATCCAACCAAAATTATCCACTATAATTATAATTGATATGAAGTATAAGTGATTTGAATAAGAAAACAAGTATAAAAAATCTTCTCATCCACTGCAGTTCGTACTCGTCAGTTATATGTATCTACTCATCAGCTGAATAATGAAATACATGTGTAGTAGATGAGTTAGAGGCTAGGGGTCCTTTTTATCTTCATTTTGGGATATATTTATAGCTGCTAGAACTCCTTCCCACGATCCTATTCTTCAGATGGTTGATAGTTTCGCGTTGCTATATTGTAGGGACGGTGGCTGATTTATCTCCTAGATTTTAGGAGTCATCGGTCGACGGGTAGACTTGGTCAGCTCCCGTCAGTATATTGTGTACTCGTCAGCTGTTCTTTTGTTCCTATTTTGGTGGAGATTCTAGCTGACCACGTTCCACTATTGTAGAGAGCTTACTTTTATCTTATCCAAGTGATTGAGTTATTGCAATTGATAAGACTTATCTCTTCCTTGATTCTCGGCCGTCAAGTGTTGTTCAGCTTTACTCATCGAGAACTAGTCTACTCGTCAGCTGTTAGCCATTCCTATTTTATTGGGCCTTGATTGTAATATTAATGTAATTATTATTCTCACTTGCGTAATTAAATAATCCAATGAATATTGAATTATTCACAGAATAATAATATATAATATTATTATTTAAATTGCTAGTCGTCCAATAAATTTCTACCCGTCAACTATGTCGTCAAGCTTTCATCAGTCGCTAGCAATGTCATCACTCATCAATACAAAATTGCACTTGTAATTTTTTGGTTATAACAACAGTCCCTAATTTTTTGGTTTAACACATAGCTAAGCGCACTTTGCTCCAAGAAGTCCATCACATGGTAGTAGTCAGCATCTGAAAGGGGAGATAGGACTGAAGGGAAGTAACTCACTGCACTTTCATGTGTAATAGAAATGCTAAATGTAATCTCTATGTAATGGTTGATGATAACTCAACAATAGAACAAGACATGTAATAATATGCAGGTGCACAGAAATCTTGGATCACAGAGTTCAGTTAAGACAAAGTATCAAAGGATAATCTACAGACTTGAACCTCACTAGAAGAAGTTCATTAACATGTTCAGGCCTCAATGGAGAATAAAAGATATTGACATCTATTCAAGGATGTGGAAGCTACAAAAGATTGTCTTAGTCTATGAAGATTTTAGTGCATTACAATCGAAGCTACAAGTAAGGTTTGTGAAGAAGAATGTGGAATCATGTTCGGAATCAAGAGCCCCTATCAAGACTAGTCACTTATGAACCAGACCGTTGCATCAAGTGTCAGGACATTGGAGGCAAGCTCTCGTCGATTAATATGGTTTTAATCATTCTAAAGTTGTTGGTTTTCTTGAGTCATGTGGAGGATCAACAAAGGTGGTAAATCAGTGTTGAAGAAATATCAGCCTAATGGATAAGGGACAGACGGCACAACCTGATTGGATATTACTAAAGCTTCATAAATTAGAAGACTAAATACTTGGACGTGGTGGAGTCACGTATACGGGGCCAAGTATTTGGATAAGAAAGTCTACACAAATTGAAGAGTGGAATGGAAATATTTAATTTAATTAAATAAAGTATTTATTTAATTATTTATATATTTTATAAATAAAGATATTCTTTATTTATATTTTATATATTTATTAAATATTACTTTTACATTAAATATTTCCAAAGGCATGCTTGGCACATGACTTTGAAGATATGATTTGAGTGGACAAGAGTAAAAGGTGGAAAAGCAAAAAGCAAAAAGCAACACCTTTTTCAATATACAAAAAGAACCCAAGTCTTAATCTTCAGTGTGTATTCGGATGAGAAAAGAAAAGGGGAGAGAGAGAAAAATTATTCTCTCCCCCATGGTCAAACTAGATCTTGAATATATTTGTAGCCATGATTTTCTTTATCTACACCACTCCTCTATTCTTCTATTGAAAACACTTGTTAAATCTTGTATAGAAGATAGGGCTGATTTTTGTCTCCTAGATCTACAAAATGTAATAGTTTTAGAGGGGACAAAAATCACTTCTTTGTTGTGTTCTTGAGCTTATGTTCTTGAACTTGTTTGTAGCATCTACCCCACTTCAATGAATATAAAGTTATATTCTTGGATCTTGTTGTGTTGTGTGTTTTGGATGATTTACCGTTCATTATCTTGGTTATTTTAATGGTGTTCTTGAGGTTGAAGAAGATGATGAACAGTACCCAAAGTAATTTTTATGTTGTCCCAAAAATAATTAATAGTCATATTTTTAATTTGGGAATCGTATTCACCCCCCCTCTACGATCTCCGGGACCCAACAATTGGTATCAGAGCTACTCGATTGACATACAAATCGATTGGATCTATTTTTATTTTTGAGATTAAAGAGGATACGATTGGTTCACTGGGCATCCAGAATTTTTATTAAGCCCAGAATTTTTTTAAGTACAAAATGTTCGAGATAACCAAGTAGAACATTCCTATATAGAAATTCTACTTAGAAATTCGAGATAGAAATTTCGAGATAGAAATTTCGAGATAGATATTTCGAGATAGAAATTTCGAGATAGATATTTCGAGATAGATATTTCGAGAGAGAAATTTCGAGATAGAAATTTCGAGATAGAAATTTCGAGATAGAAATCTCGAGATAGAAATTTCGAGATAGAAATCTCGAGATAGAAATCTCGAGATAGATATGTCGAGATAGAAATTTCGAGATAGAAATTTCGAGATAGATATTTCGAGATAGATATTTCGAGATAGAAATTTCGAGATAGAAATTTCGAGATAGATATTTCGAGATAGAAATTTCGAGATAGAAATTTCGAGATAGAAATTTCGAGATAGATATTTCGAGATAGAAATTTCGAGATAGAAATTTCGAGATAGAAATTTCGAGATAGAAATTTCGAGATAGATATTGCGAGATAGATATTTCGAGATAGAAATTTCGAGATAGAAATTTCGAGATAGAAATTTCGAGATAGAAATTCCGAGATAGAAATTCCGAGATAGATATTTCGAGATAGAAATTCCGAGATAGATATTGCGAGATAGAAATTCCGAGATAGATATTCCGAGATAGATATTCCGAGATAGAAATTTCGAGATAGATATTTCGAGATAGAAATTTCGAGATAGAAATTTCGAGATAGAAATTTCGAGATAGAAATTTCGAGATAGATATTTCGAGATAGATATTTCGAGATAGAAATTTCGAGATAGAAATTTCGAGATAGAAATTTCGAGATAGATATTTCGAGATAGATATTTCGAGATAGAAATTTCGAGATAGAAATTTCGAGATAGATATTTCGAGATAGAAATTTCGAGATAGAAATTTCGAGATAGAAATTTCGAGATAGATATTTCGAGATAGAAATTTCGAGATAGATATTTCGAGATATAAATTTCGAGATAGATATTTCGAGATAGATATTTCGAGATAGAAATTTCGAGATAGAAATTTCGAGATAGAAATTTCGAGATAGAAATTTCGAGATAGATATGTCGAGATAGAAATTTCGAGATAGAAATTTCGAGATAGAAATTTCGAGATAGATATTTCGAGATAGATATTTCGAGATAGAAATTTCGAGATAGAAATTACGAGATGGAATCTATGTAGAACATTCATATGTAGAAGTTCTACTTGATGTTCGAGATAGAGTCTATGTAGAAATTCATATGTAGAATTTCTATTTAGAAGGCTGTTTCAACATGACATATGAATACATAGCTTAATTTTATTTAAAACAAAAATTATTTTTCTCTCAAAATGTTTTTAGTTTAATAATTAATTTAATAATTCTATTTGAATTTAATTATATAAAATATTTTAGAAATAATTTTTAAATTTAAATAATTTATTTTTCAAGTTTATTTTACATCTTGGAAAATATTTTATTTTCTTTTAAATTTTAGAGTCAAATATTTTATATTTTTAATATTCTTAGTTAAGAATTTTATTAATTTGAAAACTAAAATTAATCTTAAAATCTAATTTAATTTCTTTTGAGTTTAATATTCTTAAAAGTATTTTGAGAATTATTTTTGAGATTTAATAATTTATTTTTCATAAAACTTTAATTACAAATTTTATAAAACTCTTTGGAAAATGTTTTTGGATTGAAATAATTTATTTTCATGAACATTTTCAATGTTTTGAGAATTTAGTAGTGCTATTTCAAAATTATGTTTTTGAGTTGTTTTATTTTAATTATAATTTAAGCTTAGAAGTTTTAATTATAAATTTCATAAAACCTTTTAGAAAATCATTTTGGTTGAAATAATTTATTTTCAAGAACATCTTAGATGACTTGAAAATTTATTATTTTTATATCAAACTTATATTTTCAATCTGTTTTATTTTAATTATAATTGAAACTGTTTTGGATTATGAATTCTATAAAATTCTTTGGAAATTAATTTTGATTTGAAATAATTTCTTTTTCAGGATTATTTAATATACCTTGAAAAATTTGTTATCTCTATATCAAAACTTTCTTTTCGAATTATTTTATTTATAATTTGAAATTGAGAAATTTATTATTATTTATAAAAAAATGCATTTTCAATTTATTTTGATTATTTAAATTCCTAAAAAAAAAATTAAATATTTCTGTTTGAACAAAATGTTTTATTAAACGAAACAACATGAGTTGATTCTTCGTTCGTTGAGGACAAACGAATTGACTGAAGAACATTCTAATGAAGTTGAGACCTGATCTTACCATTGGAGATGTATTTCTACATCGGTCTACTCAGTGGATCATTTGGTTATTGAAAGGGGATTAGTTCATTTAGGGAAGAGTCTTCGATCAGTGGTTTTCGAATCAATATCTGAAGAATTTGGGATTTTGAAAAGGAATTCAGTTTATCGGTCAAAGAACCAAAACAACAATTGAAGATTTGGTTAAAGGACATCAGTGGCAGAAATACACAAGGTTTGATTATCACTGACATATGATAATCAAGGGGTTATTGCTACACATACAAAGAAGAGTGATCTTTTCAAGCAGAACATGAGACATTCTATGTCGGGGTCTTTAAGTAGAACAATCAGGTATCAGTTTGGGTTGAAGCATGAACATCATTGGTTATTGAGGTCAAATGCAAGGATACTTCCATGAGTGTCAGTAGAATGGAAATTGATTTGGATCAATTGATTATCACTCGAGATGGAATGCTAAACATCGCTCAGGTATACTTTCTAACTAGTTTATACTTGTTTGATTCAATTATAGAGTATTAAGTGCTGAGCTGCATTATATTATAAGTTTGATGTAATGCATGTCTCACCTTGATTTCTATATAAATTAGATAACTTATGCTAGTTTGTATTTGACTTCATGATTAGATCTTGTGTGATTTAATGTTTGCTTTACGAAAATTGATCATGTTAGCATATAGAGTCTTAGGTATTTGTAGGAGTACATTTACCGAAAAGAGTATTTGCTGCATGCTAAGTGCCTTGATGTTTTCATTGTCTATAATCTGTTTATACTCGCATGGTTGTATTAAATGCTATATCTGATCATGTGCTTGTTAAGATGAGTTTATTTCTAATTTGGGAATTGCCTAGGGGTCAGTATAATAAACCATGAATTAAATTTTTAAATCTAAATTGACTCAGGTAATTAGAGATAATATAATGTTAAAGTGAACAACAAAGGTGATTTAGAAGAATTAGGAATCTGAGTGATTGATTCTTCTATGACTGCATATATGTACGACATGATTCTTATAGACTGCTAGTCCACCTTAAGTTAGGTTGGGATCACTGAGCTCATAGCCGAGACTACTTGTTGAGGCTGATATAGATGAGGAGTGATCAGTCAGAATAGAATGAGCATGTTGAACTTGAATGCTTTGTTGTTAACTATATTTAGAAATATCTCTAACCCTTGGACTCAATCAAAATTGAGGACCACGTGTCTTAATCATTTGTGAATGCAGAGTATCTTTCAACATGTACAAGTTATATATCTCTGACATTTTCATGTTCGAGGCATGTAACTACTTTTGCTTTGGTATTCAAATGGTTAAGCAAGGTTATATATTTTTCTTGAATGATCTGAAGCACAATATTAAGGAAGACCTAGGGAATTCTTTGCGAAGGGTTTCCTAATATCAGTTCGAGAATGAACAGTATTGATCGGGGTCAAGAGAAATAGAAGCTCACTCTACTGGAAGTGAGGTTATTGCTGACACGAAATGTAATGCTTATGATGAAGTCAACTATTCGTTAAAGTTTATCAGAATGGAGTTAGCTGCAACAACAAGTGATGCTCTCACACTTGGTTTATCATCTAATACTTGGTTTATCAAGATAACGGATTCGACGGTAAAGATGAAGTTGGTGAGAAAGGACTACTTCTAATGAAATTCTTTTAAGAAGGACATTAGTGAAGTATGTCAGTTGAAGGGAAGTCAAGTCAAAGGCTACCCTGTTTAGTTTTGGTGTTTGTTCGTGCGTTCGATAGATGAAGCATCTCAGTGATTAATCACATTCAAAGCATTAGGCAGATTGCTGTAAGAACACTTTGAGGGCAGGTAATGGAATTTGTTGACGAATGAAGTTCTATGTTATGTCTGCACTGAAAGGAGTATTCTAGAGTAAAGTTCAGTTTCCGGACTTCATGACCAAATGGAGGAGTTAATAGGAAAATCCAGACCTTAAGTGGAATTACAAAGTTAATGGATAGACTTAAGGTTTCCTATTCACTATGGCTGAATCAGTTGACACAGCAAGTCTAATAAGCAAATGTAAAGAGAAGACATCAAGTAGGATTAATCATGCCTGAAGTCACATGGTGTGATGGAAGGCTATCTTATTTGGAGTTAAGAGCTTATACAAAGTGTGTGATTGATTTAAGATGATCTAGATGCAGTGAACAACATCATCAAGCTCCCTAGCATTCGTTTGATTTTAGCTTTGAATTTCTAAAGGTTGACATCCTGTTTAAGGCTCAAGATCAGATGACACCAGATGAAGAAAAGCTGCAAGCAGCATCACAGGGGGAGCATCAATAAGTTGGATCAACTAGTCGTGTTTGATGTTCAAAGGCTAGCAGTGCTCATTGAGTAAGAGTTGAGATTCTTAGGAGCACTGAGTGATCCAGATTTAGTGATTGCATATTAGAAATGAAATTGTCAATTTAAAAATAATGCAAGATGATCTCAATCATATTTGAAGAACACTACTCTACCCACTGAATATCTAAGGAAACATTAAGGACACATCTGTCATGACAAAGGGTTTTGTGTAACAACATTTCCTAGAGTCAGTTCTTGATGAATCTGGGTAGAAGAGTAGTGATTGGTCGTGCATGTATAAGAGTATTTCATTGGTTTTTCTGAGTGAATTCAATGAAGACTGAAGATGCACTAACTAATCAAGATTGAGTAGGGTTCGAATCAAGGAACTAACTCAATTGAACCAGAGGCAGATACACTTAGCACAAGGAATCAATCCACATGAAGACTTGGTATTGATACAGAAGCTGAAGGGTAGTTCGGAGTTTTTTTTAAGGTTCTACTCTGCTGGTGTCAAGACTACTGGTTTCTAGAGTGCTGAGTTTAGTGAAGCTGCTGCCAAGACCAATATCAACAAGGAAATAATTGGGTGTTGAAGGTAATGCAGTTTCCGTCTGGATGAGCGTGGTATTGTTTCGAGGAACAATGTTAACTGGTAGCTGAAAAGTTATTCCTATCCAAATGGAGTAAATATTCGATCTCGAAAGAAGTAAACGTTCGATCTCTCGGGCAAAGAGGAGTAATTGTTCATTCAACGATCATACACCAGTAAAAGCTCTATTGACTAAGGTATGTCACTCTAGTTTAACATTGATTTATTTAAATGTAAAGTTTATAGAGAGTGTTCATGCTATTTAGATGTCTACGATCTCTAGGAACTGATTAATGTTTGGCTTGTGACCACCCGGGACCCAATATTATCGCTATGAGATTACCTATGATCACCCGGGACCTAGGGACCTAACAATGTAACATCTCGTTGTATAATCAATTTATATCCAGGACCTCGTACTTTGTGCTGTCATATGTTATTCATGCTATATGTATCAAATATTTCAGCATAAGTATTTGTATATATTAATTAATTATAATTTTATTTACTTTTAATTGTTTAATGCTAATATTAATGGAACCACTTAATATGTAGTTTAAGTGATGTAATTCATGTCTTCTGCAAAATCCATTAATATTAGTTGTCATTCTTTTGATATTAGTGATGTCACTTAGAATTTCTGCACTAAATGACAAAAAGATTATTTCAAAAACACTTATATTGAAAGTAATTTACTACATCGCGAGGGGTTGTCAAAGATCATAAATTTTAGCATTAATATTTAAAGGTATTTGATCTCTGATGCAACTAGAACCTCGAGCTTACATACATTCTGATTGTCATGAGTATTTTCAATATGCTTATGTGATAATTGTTGAGATGTAGTGTAAGAAGTTAAATGATGTCATTCGATCAATGTATGTTCAGTGTTTATCGGATGCTTATGTTTTATGCTTTAGAATTACCATGATCTATATTGAAATGTGTTTGTTTCAAGCGACAAATGGTAATTGTCTAGCATAATGTAAGTATCTTATGTGCTTGATTGTTTTGTAGTAAGATGCATTTTATTACAAAATGATTGAATGATGTTAGTACTTTTGAATGTCTTGTCATTCATATCTTTGATAATTCATTAGTATTAACATATGTTTTTCATTCTTTAAAACTTGAATGCATAAAGAAATTTCTTGTCTATTTCTTGTGAAAAATGTTTTATCTAAACACGCATTCATTTGCCAGAGAATGAAAAGCCACTAAAAGTTTTTTTTTAAACTCCCTTTGAAAGAGAACATTTCTTGAGGATTATCTTTCTATTTCAAAATCATATATCCCCTCTCTCTCTAAATGTTTTGTAATGAAAACTGTTTTCTCTCCACGATTTGTTTAAATAAAGTTACTTGATAACTTGTAACTTAGGTTGCATGGTATCAGACTATTTTATTTGAGTAAATTGTTTTGATCTTGAGGTATCAATCATTGGTAAAACGTTTTTCAAAACTCTTGTTAATGTATGTTTCACATTGACCTGTAGTATTAAAACAATGGTTGTTTGCCTTGGGATTAGTGCCTTGGACTGTATGACTAAAGCATTCATTCGATTTTTTTATTTATATTTTAAGTCGGAGAAAATATCAGATAAGAATGAATTGCAAAATAATTTCTGAAAACATACAGTGAGCAAGATGAAATAGATTTGAGTTATTAATCAAAATGTTTTTGTTAAAAGAGTTGAATTTCAATTGGATATTTGTCTAAGAGAAATTCAAAAGAACACTTTTGTTAATCTGTTAAACTTTTTTTCAAAATTGTGAGTTTATGAAATTTGGCTTAATATTCTTTTACCTATTCTTTATTAATTCCCACATTTTAGCTCTGGTGCATTGTTTCTTGAGGACACATTGCTCCGATGCTATATTTCTGAGAAGGAATAGAGAATAAGTTTAATCACACTCTACCAAATTTTATATAGCTTTGATCAACTCTATCTATTTAGCCGTAATGGCTTGGCCTTAGTGGCTATAGGGAAAGGTCTAGAAGTTGAATAATCCATCAATTTCTAACCAAGGCCTTAGTACCAAACACTATCATTCTAATTCAAACTTTTAACCCTTGGTGATATAAGGAACTTATGTAGATTAACGGTTGTTAACGGAGAAACTGCATTAATTGCAGCAAAGGATGTGTCGGAAGTGCACCCACAGCTCTACCTCTCGAGAAGGAAAGAAGTATACAAATTGAGGTATCTGTAGCTCATCTGTATTCTCTCAAAAGGATGCAGAGCTTAAAAGGCAATTCAACCGTTTCTGAATGAACTCTCTCAACAGGGTGATTTCATTGAAAATTCGCTCGTCAGCCAGAGCACCTTGTAATGAGTCAAGCACACCAAAAGCATTCACGCTGATGGTAATCCTAAAGTTTTTGCTTCTAAGGAATGTTATAGGACCTAACAGTTCTCTAGCCTCTCTTGGGACTAACAATTGTGAGGACACATTGCAAGAAGTGCACATTGTGAGGTATCGGTAAAACCCATAAACTTCTTTGTTTACCATTCATGGTGAATGAAGTTATTGAGCCACATTCACAGGCATTTGAGGGAAACTTGGATTTCTTGCCATATATTAGAATCCTTGCCAACCCTCCTAGGAGGAATAGTCCTAGTTCCCTAACGGGATTTCACATCCGCAGAGCAATCTGTTGATGTTGAGAGGCAATCACTAACAGTTTTCCATGACTGAAAATTGTGAGTTAATTCATCTTCACAGGTGATTGAGAAAGACATTTGTACACGTCTACTCTCCTAGGAATTCAAATTCTGGAATACATGGATCGCTCAAAACTTAAAGGCATATCACCGTCAACGATCTAGTGCATGGATTTGCATATGGGGAGTCGGTTGATGCTTAGATAGCTGCTAGTACGCATACCACATTCAATGATCCAGTGCATGGATTTGCATATGGGGAGATTGTTGATGCTGAAAGTAGCTGAGCAACAACTCGTAGACTATGATTCAGTTGGTTTACCAATTTGATGAGTCTTTTGAGGATCAGGGTGTTGGGATTTCAGTCACTCCTGGAATGGAGGAGATTCTAATTTCAGAAGGGTTATTCCCCGACGACGAGCCACGTGTGCATGGATTTGCTCATGGTGAGTTGGGTGACGGCCTAACTGAAACCTTGTCTGAGATTCCATCTCAGAACCTAGATCTTTAGTGATCGACAACATGCTATAGTCAACGATCCATAATATCTTGGTGAGACTAGCATGGATTTACTTGCAGGTACAAATTGCTATAAATGGAATGAGTGCAAGTAAGTGAGAGAAACACTTGAGTGAAGTGAGGGAGTGATACTCTTGAGTGAGAGACATAGGGAGAGAAATGAGTGGAACACTTACGCTTGAAAGTGTAAACACCAACAGAACGTAGTAGAAGTGAGGAAACCATAGACCAAACACTAACCTTGCTACTATGCTCGAATCCTGTTACTGAATTTTCCAGCTCTGAAATGTTGAAGAGATTCTTTTCTGGAAGACAAGCTGAAGAAGAGTCTACCTGAAGCTTAGTGGGAATGTCCAAACTATTACCTTTGGGTCTATTAATTCATGTTGTCCTCAATCTTAAAGGGGGAAACATTAATTTTTAGGCCTAAGGGGGATTTTATGTTCAGTTGGTGGAGAGTTTCTTATTCGATTGGATGTAGATGATACTTTTATTGTTTTAAAGGATATTCTCAACTAAGGGGGAGAATTTGGTGATACAAGAAACGAGATCTGTCAATCCTATCTTGTGGAATTTACTTAGAGGATATCTAAAGACACAAGGGTGGATTGGAGCTTGCATGAACTAAGGGGAGAATTAGATAAAATTGAAACCTTAGTGATGCAAGGGAGAAATTACTAAGAGGGAGTTTCTTAGTAATTAGTTGGAGCCTAATCCCTAAAGGTGTTGTAGATTTAACTTTTTTTTTTCTGAAGTGGAGAAGTTACTTTTTATCAATTGGGAAGAAGTTACTTGTCGTACTAAGGGGGAGAAGTTATGGAGAATCTTAACATCTTGGTTTGCAAAGCTATATCTTATTCTGAAAAGATATCTAAGGGATTTTGCTCTATTTGTTTGAAGATCTGTCCTTGGAACATTCTTATGAGAGGTTCGGAAGAAGAATTCTTTCTAGCACGATCAATGAATGAAAATGAAGATTTCTTTGAAGAGTATCAACTCAGGGGGAGTTTTTGCTAAGTAGAAGTTTTCTGGGTAAAGAAGAATGTGAAGGAGATTTTCAAGGGGCATCTGTGAAGTGTCCAAGTGTGTTCTATTTCTTGTTTCAGTGATAGATGAAGTCAGTGGAGTAGTGCAGGGAAGAAAGAAAAATATGTTTCCTGGAAATAGAACATCCTGAAGAAAGTAAAATATGTATATTATAATATTAATACATGTAATATATGTAATTATGATAATAATATAAAATGTCGTAAAGAAATGACCAGTATTTTTATTAAAAGGGGATTATATTATAAAATATATTATTATCTAGGATACCGTGAGAGAGTACCCACCCCCACCAGAGATACATGCAGTTATTTCGTCATCTGGGTTTGAGGGAGTATATCAGATAGGGGCATTTAGACATGATAGGGGCTTGATCACAGCCTTTGTTGAGAGATGGCGGCCTGAGACTCATACATTTCATTTCCATTTTGAAGAGACTACCATTACTCTTGAGGATGTTTATCATATCTTAGGGCTTCCTACTTGTGGAGCTCTTGTGATTCACACATTTGTAGATCATAGTATAGTTGAGCAGTCCCGCATGTATGGTGAGGTATTGGGTGTGTACCCCACGGTAGAAGCATTGAATAGAAATGGCTTGAAGATCAGATGGTTGGTTGATAACTTTGCTAGTTGTGAGCGACTTGTTATGGATCCCGATGATTATGAGAGGGAGTTATTATTCCACACACGGGCTCACATGCTTCTCATTATCGGATCTGTATTTCTGTTAGGAATCTACATGTGATTTGATGATAACATTAATCTTAGAATCATAGAAATTTTATTTGATGTAACTGATCAATTGATATGAAAGTTATAAATATCAATTGATCAGGAAACCATTTATCAGTTGAAGTGTTTATATGAATCAACTGATAATTTGGATTGTAGCATAGGTGTTCTTAGTTTATTTCAATCGATAAGGTGTAAATCAATTGATATTTTGTTCATCAATTGATGTGAGAGTCGATTGATATAGATCATCAATTGATGTGTAAATTAAACTGTTAAATTGTAATTCTGTGAAGACAGGAAATTACACAAGTGAAGGATGATCAATTGATATTGAAGCATCGATGGATGAAGGATCAATCGAAGAAGCCAAGTCAAGCATTGAAGACCATCAACTGATGTGAAGACCCATCGATTGATATATCGATTGATAAAATCTATCAATCGATAAGCCATCTTTTATCAATCGATGGATAGAAAGATCAATAGAAGAAATACATCAGTTGATGGATTAAAGGACAGATAAATTGGTATGCCTAACAGCAAATTATCAATTGAGTGTGACAACACAGAAAGAATATCTGTTGAAGATCCAGAGAACAAAAGCACTCCTATGGAAGACAGTCTAGAGTGACTGTGAAGACTCAATCAGAAGCTGTCTTTCAAACCTTTTTGTAAAATAGAAAAAGGTAAAAGGAAGGCAGGTAGAAACAATCCTAGAATAGGTATTGTAAAAGTACACTTGTGATATATAAACAAGTGTAGTAGCATTTTTAGAAAACATACAAGTTAGACATTATTTTACAATCAACTGTTCAAGCTTGAGAGCACATTTGTAAGAACAGTTGATTTGCTTTCTAATCTTGTAAAAACGAAACTAGGTTTCTTCTAACCTAGGAGCATTGAGCAAAAATATATATTGATGGAAAAACCAATCCATCAATAATTTTAAATCTCTTTGTTCAGTTTTATTTTTCAGCATTAATTTGTTCGAACTTATTCTCTTATTCTATCAAACATCAAGAACAAATATTAGAACACACAAAAAGTTTTAATATTTGTATTCAACCCCCCCTTCTACAAATATTGACATTGTTCTAAGGAATAACAATTGGTATCAGAGCAGGCTTTCAACATACAGAAAGTTTAAAGATCAAGAACAGTCAATATGGGCCAAAAAGATTCAGGTGTGAAAATTCCAGTTTTAGAGAAAGATGAATATTTTCCATGGAAGGTCAAAATGCATCTGCATCTTCTTTCTCTTGACCCTTTCTATGTTCACTGCATAAAGAAAGGTCCTCATGTTCCCATGAAGCTAGTCACAGGTGTAAACCCTGATGGAACTCCTGCACTTGACAGACATGTTCCAAAACTCATTTCTGAGTTCACAGAAGAGGATGAAAAAGAAGTACTCAAAGACAAGAAGGCTATGAACATTCTGTTTAATGGCCTAGATAAAGATATTTTGACAATGTTATAAACTGTACTTCATCAAAAGAAGTATGGGATACACTTCAAACTCTGTGTGAAGGAACTGAACAAGTAAGGAAAAACAAGATGCAACTCTTGATTCAAAAATATGAATCATTTCATTTCAAGAGTGGAGAATCTATCAATGACACCTATAGCAGATTTCAGAAGTTGTTAAATGGACTGAAGCTATATGGTAGGGTTTATGCAACTGAGGATACAAATCTAAAATTTCTTAGATCTCTTCCAAAAGAATGGAAACCAATGACTGTTTCCATTAGACAATCTCAGGACTTCAAGGATTTTACACTAGAGAAACTTTATGGTATTCTCAAGACATATGAGTTGGAAATCCAACAAGATGAAGAGATGGAGAAGAATCAAAGAAAAGAGAAAACTGTGGCTTTGGTAGTCAAGGGAAATGAAGAGAAGAAAGAAAATGGCTATGAAGAAGAGTCTGTCATGATGGCTGGTGATGCTGTTGAAGAATCATTCAAGAGAAAAGGAAAGAGCAAGTGTGAAGAAGATGAAACATGCTCTCAGGATGATTTGGATGAGATTGATGAGCACCTTGCATTTCTATCAAGGAAATTTTCAAAGCTAAAATTCAAGAAGAATCCATATGCTCAAAGGCCTGGATCCCAGTTTAGAAGCAACAATCAAAATAAAAATTTGGTTGATAGATCTAAATTCAAATGTTTTAACTGTGGATTGACTGGTCATTTCTCAAATGAGTGCAGGAAGCCAAAACAAGAAAAGGCAAAGTCATATGAGGGTATTGACTATAAGAAGAAATACTTTGACCTTTTAAAACAGAAAGAAAAGGCTTTTGTCACTGAGGAGAAGGACTGGGCTGCTGAAGATAGTGATTCTGAAGAATATATCAATCTAGCATTAATGGCCAACCATGAAGATGAAGAAGCTAGTTCAGCATCTAATCAGGTACTAGCTACCAACTTTTCTGAGCTTACATCTGAGGAATGCAATAGTACTATTAATGAAATGTCTAATGAACTGTACAATTTGCATGTCACTCTAAAATCTCTAAACAAAGAAAATCTCAAGTTAAAGAACTCCATTGATGCCTTAACTGAGAGGAATATTTTTCTTGAAAATGAATTTGTTTGTTTAGATAGATTTAAGCAAGAAAGAAAGGATGCTAGAAATGAACTAGTAAACAGTTTGAAAAGAGAAGAATTGTTGAAAGAACAATTAGCTGAAGAAATTGAAACCATTAGCAAATGGAATAGGTCTACTAAAACTGCCAAACAAATTATTGATGTTCAGGGTGTAGATACTCTAAGAGAACTCCCCAAATCAATAGGCAAGTCATTGGTTGATACTTCAATGGATAAAGATCAATCGACTGCTAATCCTTCATCAACTGATAAGGATTATCAATCGATTGATGCTGAATCAATCGATAAGCATCCATCGACAAGTAAATCATCAATGGCTAATAAGAAGAACAAATTTAGCACTCCTATTAAGTTTGTTAAGGAAACCAAGAATCAAGTTGAGACTGAGACTGAGAAGATCAACATAGGTAGCTTATCCAAGAAATAATTAAAAGAAAAATTAGAAAAGATAGCACCTGTGGAAATTACTCTATCTAAGTCTGAGAAAAAGAAAAAGAATAGGAATAGTAAAGTAGGCATAAATAAGCACAATAACTACACTCCTGATATGTATGCACCTAGAAAAGTCTGTGCTAAATGTGGTAGTGTAAATCATTTGTCCATGCAATGCAAAAATGAAAAGAATTCTATATCTGCAAATGATTTAAATATACATGCCATGACTGCAAATGCCATGTTTACCAATCCTATGCTCATGAATGCCATGTCTTCTAATTTGGTTGCACCTAATGTTCATATGCCTTATGCACAAGTTCCATACATGTATAATCCCTTCTTTGCATATCCTAATATGAACATGCCTGGTATGCCATGGAACATGCCTAATGTAAATGATGAAAACCATGGAAATTCTGTCATGAGTTTTAAGGTGTCAAAGCCCCAAAAGTCAACTCCCAAAGATAAAGTGGATTTAAACCCACCAAAATAAAAGGAACCTAAGTTGACAACATGGGCTCAGGCTGCAACTAATAAAAGAGGACCCAAGGCAACTTGGGTACCAAAAGCAACTTGATTGTTTTATGTGTGTGCAGGGAAATAGGAAGAAAAATCTCTGGTATTTGGATAGTGGATGTTCAAGGCACATGACTGGAGATTTGTCCCTGCTCACAAAGTTTGTGGAAAAGGCTGGCCCAGGAGTTACTTTTGGAGATAACAGCAAAGGTTTTACTCTGGGATATGGCTCAATTGCAAAAGAAAATGTTATCATTGAAACTGTAGCACTGGTTGATGGATTGAAGCACAATCTGCTCAGTATAAGTCAACTGTGTGATAATGGTAATGGTGTGTGGTTTACAACTAAATCATGCATCATAGCCAACAAAGAATCTGGTGAAATTCTCTTAACGGGAGAAAGAAAAGGAAATGTCTATGTGGCTGATTTTCTCTCTGTAAAAGCAAATTCAATGACATGTCTACTTAGCAAAGCCAATACAGATGAAAGTTGGATTTGGCACAAGAAACTAGCCCACTTGAATTTCAAAGCCATGAATTTATTGGTTAGAAAGAATCTGGTTAGAGGCATTCCACAGATGGAATTCACCAAGGATGGACTATGTGATGCCTGTCAAAAGGGAAAACAAAGAAAAGCATCATTCAAGTCAAAGTCTGAATCATCAATTGATAAGCCTCTGGAATTACTGTACATGGACTTATTTGGACCAGTCAACATCATGTCAATTGCCAAAAAGAAATATGCCTTAGTAATTGTGGATGACTTCACAAGATTTTCATGGGTATATTTCTTACATTCTAAGGATGAGGCAAACAAATTAATTATCAATCATGTGAAGAATGTTGACAATGGCACTGAATGGAAGGTCAAGAAATTTAGAAGTGATAATGGTACTGAATTCAAGAATTCAACCATGAGAGAATTCTGTGAAGAAAAAGGTATCACTCATCATTTCTCTGCTCCAAGAACTCCACAGTAAAATGGAGTAGTTGAAAGGAAAAATAGGACCTTAATTGAAGCTGCTAGAACTATGTTAGAAGAAGCAAAACTACCTACATACTTCTGGGCAGAAGCAATTAATACTGCTTGTTACATTCAAAATATCTCCATGGTCAATAGATTTCAAGGCAAAACACCATATCAATTGATAAAGAAAGACAAGAAGCCAACAGTTAATTTTCTTCATGTCTTTGGCTGAAAATGCTTTGTACTGAGAAATCAAGGTAAAATTCTAGGAAAATTCGAAGCCAAAGCTGATGAAGCTATATTTGTTGGATATGGAATAACAACCAAAGCATACAGAGTCTACAATCTTAGATTACACATTGTTATGGAATCTATGCATGTACTCTTTGATGACAAGAAAATTCAAGGGTTGTTTGATGAAGGATTTCATGATCTATTGCAGTTTGAAAATGAATCCACAAGTAATATTGAAGATAGTGATGATGATGTGGAAAACACAAGAGTTCAAGTACCTAGAATCCTCCCATCAATTGATGTCAATGCATCAACAGATAACTTATCAGTTAACAATCATCAATCGACTGATAATACATCAATTGATAATAATTCGATGGATATTAACTCTGCTCAACAATCTTTAAGAAGAGTGTCCATCTCAGGGGGAGGGTTCTCAAATGGTCAATCACATCACAATGATCATAACACTTCCAATGATCATGAAGCATCATCTTCAAGGACAAGTTTACCATCACAAAGGAAATGGACAAAAAGTCATCCATTTGAATTAATAATTGGAGATGCAAATGATGGTGTCAAAACTAGAAGTGCAACTCAAAATGAATGCTTGTATAGTAGCTTCCTGTCTCAAGAAGAACCAAAAAGGATTGAAGAAGCCTTGAATGATCCTGATTGGATAATTGCTATGCAAGAAGAGTTGAATCAGTTTGAAAGAAACAAGATATGGAAGCTGGTGCCCAAACCAAAGAACAAGTCTATCAGTGGTACAAAATGGGTGTTCAGAAACAAAATGGATGAATCTGGTACAGTGACAAGAAATAAAGCAAGATTAGTGGCGAAGGGCTATTCACAAGAAGAAGGCATAGATTTTGATGAAACCTTTGCACCAGCTGCAAGGTTGGAAGCAATCAGAATCTTTTTAGCATTTGCTGCTAATGCAAATTTCAAAGTATATCAGATGGATGTGAAAAGTACTTTTCTCAATGGAGAACTAGAAGAAGAAGTATATGTAGAACAACTTCCTGGTTTTATTGATCCTATTCATCCTGGATTTGTATACTATCTTCTCAAGGCACTTTATGGATTAAAACAAACACCTAGAGCCTGGTATGACACCTTGTCTAAATTCTTGATTGAGAATCACTTCACAAGAGGTACTGTTGATAAAACTCTCTTTCATAGAAATGTAAATGGCTCTATGATTCTTGTTCAAATCTATGTAGATGACATTATTTTTGGCTCAACTAATGAAAAACTTTGTAAAAAGTTTGCTAAGTTGATGCAGAGTAAATATGAAATGAGCATGATGGGAGAACTAACCTACTTTCTTGGCTTGCAAATCAAACAAGTTAAAGATGGTATTTTCATAAATCAAACCAAATATATTTTTGATTTATTAAAGAGATTTGATTTAAATGAATGTTCCTCTGCAAAAACTCCCATGGCCACTGTAACTAAACTTGAATTAAACACTAAGGAAGCAATAGTGGACATTTCAAGTTATAGAGGCATGGTTGGCTCATTACTTTATTTAACTGCAAGTAGGCCAGATATAATGTTTGCTACATGTCTTTCTGCTAGGTTTCAAGCTGATCCTAGAGAATCTCATTTGATTGCAATAAAAAGAATATTCAGATATCTCAAAGGAACTCCAAATCTTAGAATTTGGTATCCTAGAGATTCTGGATTTGATCTAATTGGCTATTCAGATGCAGATTATGCAGGTTGCAGAATTGACAGAAAAAGTACAACAGGCTCCTGTCAATTTTTAGGAAATAAGCTTGTTTCATGGTTTAGCAAGAAGCAGAATTCAGTGTCTACATCTACTGCAGAGGCTGAATACATTGCAGCTGGAAGTTGCTGTGCACAAATATTATGGATGAGGAATCAACTACTTGACTATGGATTCAACTTGAACAAGATTCCTATTTTCTGTGATAATACAAGTGCCATTGCTATAACAGAAAATCCTGTGCAACATTCCAGAACCAAGCACATTGATGTAAGGTATCACTTCATTAGGGAATATGTAATGAATGGTACAGTTGAATTACATTTTGTCCCTAGAGAAAGACAACTTGCAGACATTTTTACCAAACCATTAGATGAATCTACCTTCAATAGATTGATCTGTGATTTAGGAATGCTTAATTATATTTAACCCTTTAAATGTCTGACAAGTTATGTAATTATATTGATTGTAGCCATTTATTATGTTAATTTATTGATTCCTCAATAATCAACTGATAAATATTTTACATATCAATGGATATTATTGGAGCTGTCGACAGATAAATATATCAATTGATGATATATTTGTTTATCGATGGATAGGGGTAACTATCGACAGATAGATATATCAATCAATGATATATTTGTCTATCGATGGATAATTGTACCTGTCGATGGATAAGCAATTTATCAATCGATAACCTGGAATTTTAATAGTCCAAGTCATCAATCGATCTGTACAAACTCTAGCCGTTGATTACTTATTTTATCAATTGATTAATACATACACTCTTGTATGTATATCAGTCGATTGCCAAAATTGGTAACTTTTACTCTTAAATACTCTTTCAACGGTCAATTTTGTTCTATTTTGAGTAAGTAATTGATTGAGAAATCAGTAAATATAAATAGTGAGATTAAAACATCTTTTAATTCTTACTTGCAATTTTTACTAACGACTTCTCTATCTCCTTCTCTTTCTCAATCTTAGATCTCTCTCTCCCCGTATCTACACTTTGCTAATAACCCTAATTTACTACTGTTTAATTGTTGTTTCTACTTTATTACTAACAAGTTTGTCAGATAATTCAATTCTATAACCTTAGACTCGATTATGGCATCATCAAAGATGGTCTCTCAATCAGGATTCTACTATGAGCTCAACAACTTCGTTGCTTGCACTATGGTGGAGGAAGCCCCAACAGAATTCCTTCCTCTAATGGAATTTCTAAAGAATTCAAAAATTTCAAAGTCCCTCTTAGAAGCACAAAAAATAGTGTGCAATCTAGTTGAAGAATTCTGGACAACAGCAGAAGTAGCAGATGATTTATCTTCCATCTCCTTTGATTGCAAAGGACAAAGGTATATTCTAACCACTGTGGTCTTGGGTGAGTGTTTATTCAAGTTGGGGACACAAAAGCCAAAACACTAACACCATACAAAAGAAGAGAAAAGAAAGTCACCTTTGCACTTGGGGAATCGCACACTGCAAAACCACAGGAAACTGTGGAGGAGCCTTCACAAAGTCTGCTTGATGCATCTCATATAAATGATGAGATGCAACCCCATTCTCTTTCAATTCCTATCTCTTCTATTCTTCTTTCCCCATCTCAAACTTCTTCAGAAAATGTTTTGATAGATTGTCGAACATTTTCAGATTCTCCTTCTTTGTTTTTCAAGGAGAAGCCAACACTCTCTCCTGAATCTTCTTCTCAGAATTTTCAGGATTCTATTTCCAATATCATCTCAAACATAACTTCACAAATTATCTCAACTGTTTCTTCTCCATCAATTGATGTTCCTTCATCAATTGATATTCAGCCATCGACTGATAAGCCATCGATCGATACTCAAGATCAATCGATGGGTATGCATCAATTGATGGATATCCCAAACACCACTTCAACTGATAATGTCAATACATCAATTGATGCTCAATCAATTGATGTTGCACAAACACTCTTAGGATTGAGTGAGTTGAGTGAGAGGCAGGATTGTAACCTGGCAAAAGGAGAGGAAGTGAGTAAAAACATTCCTATTTCTTCCAGGAATGAGAGTGAAACACTTGAGGGGCCCACCTTAGTAGGTGCACAAGAAATGAGTGAGGGAGATGTGAGATTCCAGGATGAGATCCTGATGCAAAATAGAGAGATGAGTGAAAGTGATAAAAACATTCTACTTTTTGCACAGGAATTGGAAATTGAACTGATGGCAGAATGAGTAAAGGAGATAGGGGGAGCAAATAATGCTGAAGCTAGTGGGAGTGGAATTGCTAAAGACTTTGAAGAGGAAATAGATGCTGGTGAATTGGATCCAAAGAATTTCATTCATCCTGATCCACAATATCAAGGGTTGGCTACTTCAAGTAACAGGAATGCAGAACAACTCTTGGGCATTGATCATACAGATCAAAGGACCAGGAATCTGAAGGAAAGCATTGCCAATACAATAAACACTTGTTATATGGCACCTGAAGAGTTAGAGAGTGATTATGATGAAGAGCCATGGATGAGCACTATTGATGGTTCCTTAGAAGCTGCTGAGACTGAAATTCTCTCTCAATATAGAAGAACAATGGTGGAAGGAGACATTGAAGATCCTACTCAAAGGAGAATTGCTCACTATATGAGAGAATCAATGAAAATACAAAAGATGACAGTAACAGGAGTAAGGAGGGAACTGGAGAGGATTAAGGACTCTATCTCATCTAACAAGGATGCAATGGACAAGAGATTGGATGAGAAGCTACCATTCAACACCATGAATAGCATCAAAGACAAGCTTTTCAAAGAATCCAAAAATTTTACATCTTTGGAGACAAGAGTAGGTTCTCTGGAAAAGAAGATGGATGATATTATCAGAGGTCAAAATCTCCATGCTTCCATTCTTCAAAAGTTTCTTGACAGACTTCCACCACCCCCTTCAATTGATGATAACAAAAAGGGGGAGAATACAAAGAAGAAGGATGATGGTGATGGTGGTGATGGTAAAGGTGGTTCTGGTATGGATAAGTCAAGTGGCATTGGTGGTTCTGCACCCAGAAGAGATAAAAGCAGAAGTAACATGGACAATCAATCTTCAAAGAAATCTAAGTCATCTAATTCTCCAAAAGATAATTTAGAACAGAAAAAGAAAGATTACAAGAAGTTTGATGATGATCTTGAAGCTATGAAAATTTCTAGGGAGAAAGAAACTCAATCAATGATTGAGAGAGAAAAGAAGAGAATTGAAGATCTAAGGAGAAACACTGAGTTAGTAACAGAGGCAGTAGAAAAAGGAGACTTGGATGAGTTCATTGCTCAAACAAGAAAAATAAATGAAGATGCACTAAAGGCTGCCAAGGAAAGCAACTCAGATGCTGAAGCCTTTTTATCAGTTGATCAAGAAGCCCTTAAAGAGAAGAAAAAGGGAAAAGCCATAATGATTGAAGAAAAGAAGAAGAGAAAAGAGCCAGTTGGCCAGAAGCTTCTTCAAGAAGCCATTTCATCAGGATTGTCAGATGCTAAAAAGAAAGAAAAAGAAAATGAGGAAATAGCAAGGCAAATAAAAATGGAATGGGATATGGAAGATCAACTAATAGATCAACCACTGAGGAAAAAGAGAAAAGTTACTATGGCCAAGAAAAGGTCAAGTTCTACTCAAGAAATAGTGGTTCAAGAAAACCTCCAGGGTCAACAAGAAGAAATCAAGGAGGAGGTCACAATTGAAGGATATGATTTGAAGGGAATACCAGTAATCAATGAAAAAGGATTAATTGGAGTAAGGACTCACCCGGCAACCTCTAACCATGAAGAATCAATGAGGTTGGAATATGAAAATGGAGTGAAAACAATCTATTCATTGAAGGTGATAATGAAGCAAAGCTACAATGTTTTAAAGACTATTCTTCCTCTACTCAACAGAAAGTACAAACTCAACACAACAATTGCTCAGGAGATACAACAACAAATTTCAAAGTTAAGAAGATCCAAGGCAGAAGCTGAACCTGATTCACCTCTAAAGCTATGGAAGTCACAGGTCAAAAAGGTGGTGTTGGAGCCAAAGTATGCTATGATTTTTACAGATATAGAGGGCAATACAAAGTTCTTTGATATCTGTAAATATCTGGACAAAATCACAGATGAAGAAATACATTACCTTATGAGGCAACTTGGAGAAACTGACAGGGATGAAGCAATCTTGAGAAGTTCTTTCATGAGGCAACTAAAGGAAAATGCTGAGAAAAGGAGGAAGAGGAACTAAATTAAATTATGAAGACATTGAAGCTGTTTGCAGGAGTTATCTATCAATCTGGTACTTCCAAAATAAATGTGCCAATTAAATTTCTTGATTTTATCTGAATGTAAATTTTAAGGGTTTTTGTTATCATCAAGTAGATTTATGCCTGTTAATAACATAGACACAAATAGGGGGAGATTGTTAGGAATCTACATGTGATTTGATGATAACATTAATCTTAGAATCATAGAAATTTTATTTGATGTAACTGATCAATTGATATGAAAGTTATAAATATCAATTGATCAGGAAACCATTTATCAGTTGAAGTGTTTATATGAATCAACTGATAATTTGGATTATAGCATAGGTGTTCTTAGTTTATTTCAATCGATAAGGTGTAAATCAATTGATATTTTGTTCATCAATTGATGTTAGAGTCGATTGATATAGATCATCAATTGATGTGTAAATTAAACTGTTAAATTGTAATTATGTAAAGATAGGAAATTACACAAGTGAAGGATGATCAATTGATATTGAAGCATCGATGGATGAAGGATCAATCGAAGAAGCCAAGTCAAGCATTGAAGACCATCAACTGATGTGAAGACCCATCGATTGATATATCGATTGATAAAATCTATCAATCGATAAGCCATCTTTTATCAATCGATGGATAGAAAGATCAATCGAAGAAGTACATCAGTTGATGGATTGAAGGACAGATCAATTGGTATGCCTAACAGCAAATTATCAATTGAGTGTGACAACACAGAAAGAATATCTGTTGAAGATCCAGAGAACAAAAGCACTCCTATGGAAGACAGTCTAGAGTGACTGTGAAGACTCAATCAGAAGCTGTCTTTCAAACCTTTTGTAAAATAGAAAAAGGTAAAAGGAAGGCAGGTAGAAACAATCCTAGAATAGGTATTGTAAAAGTACACTTGTGATATATAAACAAGTGTAGTAGCATTTTTAGAAAACATACAAGTTAGACATTATTTTACAATCAACTGTTCAAGCTTGAGAGCACATTTGTAAGAACAGTTGATTTGTTTTCTAATCTTGTAAAAACGAAACTAGGTTTCTTCTAACCTATGAGCATTGAGCAAAAATATATATTGATGGAAAAACCAATCCATCAATAATTTTAAATCTCTTTGTTCAGTTTTATTTTTCAGCATTAATTTGTTCGAACTTATTCTCTTAATCTATCAAACATCAAGAACAAATATTAGAACACACAAAAAGTTTTAATATTTGTATTCAACCCCCCCTTCTACAAATATTGACATTGTTCTAAGGAATAACAATTTCCTCACTCTTCAGGGAACCGGATCCCGCTCCAATTCCTTCACTATGTACGAGATCATACACAGATTCACACTTATAGTTGGGGCAGTGCAGCACTTGCCTATTTATACAGGGGGATGTGTTCTGCTTCTATTAGCGACAAATCAGACATATACGGGTGTATGACACTGTTGCAGGTACTTAGACTAAACTTTATTTTTAATATTTCCTCGGTTGCAGCATTCATGCAGTTATATTATTGTGTCATGCATTTAGGTATGGATTTGGGAGCGTTTTTCATCCCTAGCCCCTTCACCCCGGGAGGATGTATATATGTATTATCCCCTTAACATGAGGTATTATTTAACCCAAATGCAGTTATTAACTATATTTGTGTAGACGGTCTTTTATTTAATGTCTTATATGTGGTGTAAATATATTTCAGGTGGAAGGTACGGATGAGCATGATTAGCGTGCCTCGTTCACAGGCGCGTATTGTCCGTTATGAGCTGGATTGATGGGTACGGACGATTATATTATTTGGAGGCCGTATAGAGGTATTAGTTCTCGGCTTCTCCCATCTATTGTTGGGCGGAGACGGTGGTCATCAAGGTGTCCACTGATATGCAATGAGATTGTCGAGTGGTGCTACACGGACAGGGTGACTAGGCAATTTGGTTTCCAGCAAGACATATCACGGATATCGCCAGAGGGAAACCATCAAAGACTACATAGCACTGTGAATGTAAGAGTAGATTGGTTATTCATCTGTGGTGATTACATTCAGCTCTGGGAGTCACGGCTTAGTCAGTCACTCAGCCCCGACCATTACCGTGCGATTAAGGAGGGTGTACCTGGAGAGACACCAGATTATCAGACTTGGTATGATAGTGTGACCCGACGATTCATATTACCACCTAGGCACTGGTCCGAGCAGCAGGGATTTCAGGGTTCACATCATTATTCACAGTACTATGTAAGTTGTTCATAATTTGCAGTAAAATTTCTTCTTTATTGTCTTTGTACAAATTAATCGTTTAATGTTATTGAGTTGTGAAATTGCATATAGGTTTAGGGGATTTCATAAGCCTATCATGCCATTGACTCTAGTGATCCGCATGTGGATGAGTCACGCAGCATTTTGAGCGAGCGCATGACATCTACTGGTTATGGTAGATACCGGGACACACTACCTCCACAGGCGCCAGCAGTGGATAGAGGTCGTCGTGGTACCCAACGCCACACTGCTACAGGTAGACCTAGGGGCAGACCGAAGGATGTCCATGTTGATCCTGAGCCCGGGACGTATTATGATCATGTCTCGAGAGGACCCGGGTCTTCAGATGTCCCTCGATCTCCACAGGCATCGCCCTCGCACTTAGTAGGTGGATGGGTAGCTTGGACATGGGGTCCTTCATATCACCAGTCACAGATGGGTTGTGATGGAGGTTAGAGAGGTACGATAGAGGGCACATCATCAGGTTCCGGTTGGGATACTTTGATACAGACACGTGACCCTATGGAGACTCAGAGGGTTGGAGGTGATTGGGATTCTTGGATACAGGACAATTCAGGTGGTTTTGGGGGTTGGGGTTCACAGACACGTGACCCTGTCCAGTCTCAGGGGGAGGGAGGTAGTTACAGTTCACCTATTCAGTCACAGATGGGTGCTACCGGATGGGATGTTGGTAGTAGCCATTTAGAGTCTCATGTACCACATCCCGCTTCTTCACATGGTTACCACATGCCTGTTCGTGGTTTTGCAGATTTCGCCTCTCAGAGTAATGCATTATCATCTCCAGAGTCCAGTGGTAGAAGAACACATGACGATGAAGTACAACAGAGGCAGCAACCAGGTAGACGTGTTAAAGGTCGAGGCAGGAGATGTTTTACAGGCAGTCATATATTGTAGGTTTGCCTTATTGTTCTATTTAATGTTATCTTTGATGTCCATATAACATTAGTTGTGTACTGAATGACGTTTAAGTAACTTGTATTTGATGCAAAAGTTGTTTTTCTTCCGTTTTTAGGGACTATTATTAAAACTTATGGACTTTATCTTTTCCATTTCACAACGGTTACTAAAGTAGGTACTTCAAATTAGTACTAACAATGAGAAATTTTATAATTCAAAATGTTGACAACCACTTTTAAACCCCCTAAATATGGCTTGAAAATTAGTAACAATAAGAAAAAGTTAAGTAAACTCTATTCTTTAGGGAATAATCATTGCAACTTGTGGATTTAATTTTATCCATTACACAACATAGTAGTAAAGTAGGCACTTGTAATAAGTAGTACCAAGGAGAAACTTTAAAAATCAATTTTTTGACAACCACTTTTTAACCCCCTATAAATGGCTTGCAAAACACCAAAATTATGAATAACTTGATTTTCTTCCATTTTTAGAGACTAATAATTATAACTTATGGACTTTATCTTTTCCATTTCACAACATGTTACTAAAGTAGACACTTAAAATTAGTAGTAACGATAAGATATTTTATAATTAGATTTGTGACAACCACTTTTAAACCTCCCAAATATGGCTAAAAAAACACCTAAAATATGAAAAAGTTGATAGTTTTTCTGTTATTTAAGGATTAAACATTTCAACTTTTACCTAAACAATATGAAAACTGACTTAATGATTAATACTTGAAATCGGGCCATTCTAATATTTCCATTAAAACCTTCCATAATATTTGTTGTAGCTTGGCCGAAACGAGCGCCACCGGTATCATGCGACATAGTCCACAATTGTGGTGGAATGTTGCGTAGGTATTGTAAGGCAGGAGGTGAAATCTCACCAATTTGTTTCATGTAGCCTTCGTGTTTCCTTACCTGAGTGGTTACACCAACTAACCACATCAAATGCTTTAGCTCTCCCTCGGGGTAGTGTGAGGAAAAATTACTTCGCATATGGAACAAGCAAAATCTATGCACACCTAGAGGTGGTGTAAATCCATTCCTTGAGTCCCTCATCGCTGCAAGAATACCCGATGCCCGGTCCGAAATTATGCAAACACCATGCCTTCCCTTACATACGTGTTTGCGCAACAGTCTTAAAAACCATGACCAGTTCTCAGTTGACTCCTCATCTACCAACGCATAACATACATGATATTGGTGGTTGTTTGAATCCACACCCATAGCAATAAGTAACTTGCCGTTATACATTCCCTTCAAAAACGTATCATCAATTGAAAGTACAGGACGAGCATGCTCCCAACCATCCATCATTGTTTTCAAACACCAGAAAATATGCTTGCATACCGAGGAGTCGGATTGGGTTTCATGACTAGCAACATCAATCACAGCAACACTATCAGGATTGGCATGTACCATTGCCATAAAAAATATTGGCAGATCTGAAGGGTTTCGTGACACAAACGCAGCGGAATAAATACGAAAAATAAATTAAAATAGCGAAACCCTCCGCAGGTCCATGCGAAAACAAGAGATTTAATTCGGAGATAAAGAATAAATACCTTTAGAAGCTTTAACAGTTCATTAATGGAAGATTAATGGAGGTCCAAAGCTTGTTTAATCACCACGTATCCCGCTCTCGCGATCTACGCTCTACGGTATCCACACGAACACTTTTCATGAAGGATTGATGTGTACTAGCACCCGAAAACTTCGTCTCTCTCTATCTTCCTCCTCTCTCAGAGCGGCTAGGGTTTTTGTAAAATCTCTATCTTATTAAATCAGCCCATAAAGAGATTATATAGAGAGAGGAATAAGTTTTCTAATTATAATCCAATTATAATTAATACTAATCCAAAATTCTAAATTATTTAATTAAGTCTCACTTAATTAATTAATTATTAATTTTGGAATTAGTTTAAGTAATTCATTTATTCTATTTATATAATTAATTAAGTCATACTTAATTAATATCATAAATAAAATAAATTACTTATTTAATTTAAATTCATAATTTAAATTATTTCTCCTTCAAGCGTTCTTTGTGTGTGACCCTGTAGGTTATTATTACGTTGGCAACAATTTTAATATCTAATTAAAATTGTAAACAATGAGCGGCATCTAGTAATACATCATTGCTACCCAAGTAATAATAATAAATCGGTGATTCGATTAAGCCTTTCGTGAATAATGTTCCATGTAATATAATCCCTTTAATCTTGATATTATAGATTAAACTCAAGGCATGTCTCGTGCCATCCTCTTCATAATTTAATCTTTATTTTCTTGATCGATGAGTAGACTATTAAAATCAAATCAACATTTGAGCACGGCCGTGCATTTCATAGTCTCACTCAAACAAGAGGCCAATAATATCACTCCTAAAATTAGGAGGATTAAATCTCATCTAGATCATTCATATTTCTCATACGATTCATAATATACCCAATGTCCACTTTTATCATCACCCGGTCAAAGGTAACTTTTAATGTAATCAAAGTATATTAATTCTCGTATAGAAATATAATGATTTCAGGTCTAAGGATCATTACACCATTATCACAGTGAGAATTACTTATGACACTTACTTAACATGTAGAATCTCACGGCGGGTCATTCCAGTGCCATGCATTGATACATGCACTTATGTTCTTGACTTTAGTATCCCCATACCTATGACCAATGAGATGTGGTCATCTGTCAAGAAACATACTAGTCTTTGTGCATTATTATTGTCCTTAAATAATAATACTCGACTAGGGAATTTTAGGAATAAGATACTATTCATATAATCTCATTTTTTAAGTCACATACTTAAAGATATATAATACGTATCAAAATTCCAAGGACATTTATTATGCTTTCAACTTATTACGCAGTAAATAAAACATAATAAATAAATAATAATCAATAAAACATAATCCTTAATAATAAATATTTTCCTTAAAATATAAAAAGTATTGTCTCTAGAGCACAATTACTAACAATCTCCCACTTGCACTAGAGCCAATTACCCAAGTATTCAATACTCATGGAACTAGTGTGACTTTCGTGCTTCTGCTGTGACAAAGCCTTAGTCAGTGTGTCTGCAATATTATTATTAGTATACACTTTACATATATGTATATCTCCTCGATCATTAATATCATTAATTAGGTGATATCTCCTAAGTACATGCCCAAACAGCCTCCTTGGCTGCTTCACAAGCATCAATATACTCAGGTTCTATTGTAAAATCAACAATTGTCTTTGCTGTGAACCATTCCAGCATACAACATCTCAATAAAACACAAAGCCAGACAGAAACATTAAATTATCGTTATCTGTCTAGAAACCAGTATCACTGAAACCTCTTACAACTAGCTTCACATCTCCTCCATATAACAAGAATGAATCTTTAGTCCTCTTTAAGTACTTAAGAATATTCTTGACTGTCGTCCAGTGACCTTCACCTGGATTAGATCGGTATCTACTCATCATGGTTAAAGCATACGAGACATCAGGACAAGTACATATCATTGCATACATTATAAAACCAATTGCTAACGCATATGGAATTTTACTCATGCAGTCCCTATCATCCAATGATTTAGGACAAATTTTATTTTGAGATCACTATCCCATGAGACATTGGGACATATCCATTTTAGTCTCTTTGCATTTGAAATCGATGCAAAACTTTGTCAATGTATGTACTCTAAATTAGGCCGATCAATCACCTTGATCTATCTCTATAGATCTCGATCCCTAATATATATGTCACATCGCCTAAGTCTTTCATTGAGAAATTATTTCTCAACCAAGTCTTCACAGTCTATAGAGAAGGAATGTCATTCCCTATTAGTAATATATCATCAACATATAATACTAGGAATGCCACATGTCTCCCACTAAACTTCTTGTAAACACAAGTTTCATCTTCATTCTGAATAAAGTAACTCTTTTTGACTGTTTCATGAAAACAAATGTTCCATCTCCTCGAGGCCTGCTTTAATCCATAAATGGATCGACGCAACTTACATACATTTCCAGCATCCTTTAGATCAACAAAACCCTTAGGGTGTGTCATGTACACATCCATATCTTCTTCAAGGCTCTCATTTAAGAAAGCGGTTTTGACATCCATTTGCCAGATTTCATAGTCATAGTAAGCAGCTATAGCAAGCAAAATCCTGATGGACATGACCATAACAACTGGCGAAAAGGTCTCATCATAGTCAATACCATGAATTTTCTTGAAACCTTTTACCACCAATCGTGCCTTATAGGTCTGTACATTAGCATCCATGTCGGTCTTCTTCTTGAAAACCCACTTGCACCCTATAGGTTTTACCCCTTCAGGTGGATCAACCAAAGTCCATACTTGATTAGTATACATGGATTCCATCTCAGATTTAATGGCATCCAGCCATCTCTTAGAATCTGGAGTGTTTATAGTATCTAGGTAGGTGAGAGGCTCATCTTCATCCACAAGCATCACATCACCATCTTGAGTCAAGAGAAATCCATATTATCTCTCGAGCTCATGGCGAATCCTACTAGACCTACGAATACCTGTGTTTCTTGAGCAGTATTATTTTTCTTGTATATTCTGCTCAGGTTCCTCCATTGGTTCAACATTATCATGTGGGTCTCAAACTTCATTGAGATCTATTATCCTCCCACTGTCTCTCAGCAGTTCGAGCAACAAACACTTTATTCTCGGAAGGATTATAGAAAGAATAACCCCTTGTTTCAGTTGGGTATTCCACAAAATTACATTTATCTGATTTTGGTCCTAGCTTGTCATAGATTAGACGTTTCACAAATGCTTCACATCCCCAAATTTTCATAAATGACATGCTGTGACGTTTCTCAGCCATATCTCATAAGGATTCTTTTGAACCATTTTAGTAGGAACAATGTTAAGTGTATGTGGAGCCGTTTCCAGAGTGCAACCCCAGAAACTAATTGGAAGATTTATTGACTCAACATTGATCGCACCATGTCCAACAAGGTGTGATCCCTCCTATCAAAAACCTTTCTTTGATATTTTCTACTTCATCTTTATAGTCTTTGAACTTTTCAAATGATTCAGATTAGTTCTTCAAAAGATACATATATCCGTATCTACTAAAATAATTAGTAAATTTTATGAAGTTAATAAAATCTACCTTTTGTCATCGTACACATATGACCACATACATCACTATGTATAAGTCATACCCATTCAATGATCCCTTCACCATGTCCGGTAAAAGGAGCTTTAGTCATTTTGCCAAATAAGCCAAGATTCGCATCCTTTTGTATAATTCATAATCAAACTTTTCCATGAATGCATCCTTATGTATTCTGAAAATGCGTTTCTCATTAATATGGCCTCAACAACAGTGCCAAAGGTAATATTTTATTTGAGTCACTTTAGAACATATAAATTGTTAATTAGTTGTGCAACATTATAAGGCTCATCATCAAAATAGAATAAACAACTATTGTTATTTAATTAAAATGAAAAAGCCTTTCTTGTCCAAACAAGAAACTGAAATAATGTCCCTGCCAATTGCAAGCACGTTATAACAATTATCAAGTTCTAAATTTTCCTTATAGGCCAAAAATTAAGTAACGAGTTCCTCGAACCAAAGCAACTATCTTTACTCCAATTCCAACCCGATACCTTAAGCTTGACCCTTATTGATCATCATCTTCCGATCTTCCAATTAAGCATGACAGTTTAATTTCCAGTCTCCCAACTTTCCACAGAAGTGACAATCGTCTTCTTTATCAACACCTCATTCAGACTTTAGAGTCTACTTTAGGGATTGGACTTTGGTTTGACAACGGAACTAGATCAAATCTTCTCCTTGCCTTTCCATTTTCCTTTCCCTTTGCATTCCCTATGTTTACCATCAATATAGTAGTAGTTCATGCATTTATCATATTACTTTCAGCAGTTCTCAACATGCTTAGCAACTCAGTGGGTGTTTTACCAATCTTATTCACTTTATTGTTCATAACAAAATAAGAATAATATTTGTCCAAAGATTGTAAGATCAAATCTAACTGTCTCCAGACCAATCTGGAAACCCAAAATATCAATGGTATTCATTATACCCTATAATCTTTAGAACATGTGGTGTAACCGGGTCTCACTCTCCCTACTTGCAAGTGTATAGTGCCCTTTCAAATATATCTTGTGCTCAATCATTTCATAAGCATCTATATGCTTGTATTGCTTCTTAAGCTCAGCACATATATTTGCGAGCATGAGACATGAAACATCAGTCGCAACATCAATTTGCTTCCAGTAAGCACTATGATTTGCACATGTTACATTCTCAATTTTAAGAGCAGGGGAAGAGATTTGACTAATATCGTGGTGCCCGAGGACAATCCTCAAGCTCCTATGTCAGTCAATGAAATATATTCTCGTCAACTTGTCCTTCTCAAGAACTGATCGCATAGAGAAGTTGTTTGTGTTTATCATTTGATATCTACAATATTAAAGTGCATAAAATAAACTAGATTGCAAATTTAATATTAATTATGTTTAAGTGATTATGGTATATCATCATATACCTCCCACTATTTTTATCAAACTAATAGCCCTTACTATTAATTTGGAAAGTATATCCCATAATTCTTTCTAGTGAGCCAAGATCCATATTTCGTCATGTCCTAAGTCAACCACTGGAAGTCCTTAGAAAATGATTATTTAGGTAGACAACAGTTGTCAATTATATCATATATAATTCTTGGATAGTTTGGTGAACAACGATTGATCTTATCTATCTAATAGACTTTTAACCAAACTCTATGCTTCTAAGTTCATAATAGTTGAATATAACCGTTTATTTTCACTTATTATGACGACTCAGTTAAGTTAGACCCAATGATACAATGGCCGAATATAACCGTTTATATTCGTCGCATCTCACCACGATAGATAGGAGTCCCCTGCCACTGACAGTCCTTCCCCTTATCGATCTAGGATTCGATGAGTGTTCATTCATTGGAAAGCATCCGAGTAAAACTTAATATTTTGTTAAGGGGTTTTAGAAAATTTATAACGATCATGATCACATCATAAAGAGATCCTCAATTTTTCCTTGAACCAAATATTTCAAATCGACATCTTAAATTGTTCATTTCCCAGGTAGATGGAGGATACCAATGGTCACACATAAAACCCATCAGCCTTATGAATACACACATCCGCTTTTGTCAGAAAATCCCAATTATAGATATCAAAAATCCATATTTAATTCCGTGTTTTAAAAATCCATATTTCATAAACACAAGAATCTCATGATCGTTTGTTAATTTTAAAATCTTGAATCGTTACATATTTTATCTTGTTTAAGCAAACATGGCATGGGTGTCGTATCTAATACATACATGATTAATCAATATTAAGCATGCATCTCAATTATATCTACGCGTACATACCAATACATGCAATCATATACATATATGTAATGTGCGTAAATTAAACGTGTTTGGTTATGGCCCCATCCTATATGATATTTCCAAGCTAATGGAAATATCAAGGTCAGTCTATGGTGGTTTTAAAAATACTATCTATTACATGTCTTCTTTCTTCGTTGCTCCATCATCCCCTTTTGGATCGCCTCCTTGCTTGCAAGTCTTCATTGATAATTACATTGAATAATAAAAATAAAACTATTCTAATGAAATTACAAGAAGAACTCGAGTTACATTCGAGATAATTAAATTATAATGAATAAACGACATGCAAGTCGTATTTAGAAACCAAAACCATAAATCAAAACCACTATCCTATGGGTCTTTAGGCCATAACCATCCACCATGCTATCATATAACACATATAATATATCTCATATTATATAATCATATCATATAATCATATATAACAAATTTTGAAATTTCAGAAAATTAAAAACAGATTTCTGAAGACAATAAATCGCTATTTCGAGGCTCTTAACGACGTCAAACGCCTTACATACCCGTCGATGATAGCATAGCTATCAGTTTTGTTCATTGGCCCGATTCCAGTCAGAAAACACATATCGTTTGCGAAAATCGGATACAGCAGTCAGATTTCTCCAAATCTGACCGTGTTTCAGAAATCGTATCATATACAATTCTCATAACAAGAACAAGCATATATCATATATACATATACAGAGATACATACAATCATCATATGATTATACATTACATGAATATCATATATTCATAATATATACATACATATACTCAAAATTTTAGAAAATCAAATAATTTTCAGAAAATAATAAATCACCGTTTTGGAGGCTGTAACGACATCTAATAGCTTACAGACGCAGAGCTGACTTTGTCAGTATTGCTCAGTGACCCGATTCCAGTCAGAAAACACATATCGTTTGCGAAAATCGGACAACGGACACAGATTTCAGAAAATCAACGGCAGCCGTTTCAGAATTCGTATCGAATACGATTCCCATAATAAGAACAAACATGTATCATATACATACATCAACACACATAATCATCATATGATTATACATCATATGAATATCATATATTCATAATATATATAAACATATACATATTATATCAATATAAAATCATGATAGATCGCATACATGCTTATATATCAAAAACTATTAAGCACATAACCGAATTAAAACGTTTCGCAAGTAGCTCTGATGCCATTGAAAGGTTTCGTGACACAAACGCAGCGGAATAAATACGAAAAATAAATTAAAATAGCGAAACCCTCCGCAGGTCCATGCGAAAACAAAAGATTTAATTCGGAGATAAAGAATAAATACCTTTAGAAGCTTTAACAGTTCATTAATGGAAGATTAATGGAGGTCCAAAGCTTGTTTAATCACCACGTATCCCGCTCTCGCGATCTACGCTCTACGGTATCCACACGAACACTTTTCATGAAGGATTGATGTGTACTAGCACCCGAAAACTTCGTCTCTCTCTATCTTCCTCCTCTCTCAGAGCGGCTAGGGTTTTTGTAAAATCTCTATCTTATTAAATCAGCCCATAAAGAGATTATATAGAGAGAGGAATAAGTTTTCTAATTATAATCCAATTATAATTAATACTAATCCAAAATTCTAAATTATTTAATTAAGTCTCACTTAATTAATTAATTATTAATTTTGGAATTAGTTTAAGTAATTCATTTATTCTATTTATATAATTAATTAAGTCATACTTAATTAATATCATAAATAAAATAAATTACTTATTTAATTTAAATTCATAATTTAAATTATTTCTCCTTCAAGCGTTCTTTGTGTGTGACCCTGTAGGTTATTATTACGTTGACAACAATTTTAATATCTAATTAAAATTGTAAACAATGAGCGGCATCTAGTAATACATCATTGCTACCCAAGTAATAATAATAAATCGGTGATTCGATTAAGCCTTTCGTGAATAATGTTCCATGTAATATAATCCCTTTAATCTTGATATTATAGATTAAACTCAAGGCATGTCTCGTGTCATCCTCTTCATAATTTAATTTTTATTTTCTTGATCGATGAGTAGACTATTAAAATCAAATCAACATTTGAGCACGGCCGTGCATTTCATAGTCTCACTCAAACAAGAGGCCAATAATATCACTCCTAAAATTAGGAGGATTAAATCCCATCTAGATCATTCATATTTCTCATACGATTCATAATATACCCAATGTCCACTTTTATCATCACCCGGTCAAAGGTAACTTTTAATGTAATCAAAGTATATTAATTCTCGTATAGAAATATAATGATTTCAGGTCTAAGGATCATTACACCATTATCACAGTGAGAATTACTTATGACACTTACTTAACATGTAGAATCTCACGGCGGGTCATTCCAGTGCCATGCATTGATACATGCACTTATGTTCTTGACTTTAGTATCCCCATACCTATGACCAATGAGATGTGGTCATCTGTCAAGAAACATACTAGTCTTTGTGCATTATTATTGTCCTTAAATAATAATACTCGACTAGGGAATTTTAGGAATAAGATACTATTCATATAATCTCATTTTTTAAGTCACATACTTAAAGATATATAATACGTATCAAAATTCCAAGGACATTTATTATGCTTTCAATTTATTACGCAGTAAATAAAACATAATAAATAAATAATAATCAATAAAACATAATCCTTAATAATAAATATTTTCCTTAAAATATAAAAAGTATTGTCTCTAGAGCACAATTACTAACAAGATCATCATAAGTTGTACTCCATTTTCCATATACATCCTCCACTGCAGACTGCTTCCCTCTCCATGCTCTCATATAATTCACACGATGATTATATTCATCATTCACCATTGTAATAACAGTCATGATGGGTATATTAGGTCTCTCCATCACCTGTTACATAATTCAGAAATATTTACATCAACTAAAATACTAAATCAATCAGTAACAAATTAATCCTTCAATTCTATTTAACTTACATGAGGTTTAATAAGCCTAGCAATTAATTTTACAGATATCTTTCTGTGATCCTGCATGAGCTCATTATTCAAACATGTGTGATTACCCCTCATATTTGTGATTTTAAACGTACCGTGTTTCACCTTTTTAGCGGCTCTTAATCTCCATGGACAGTAACCGTAAACACACTTTGCATTGAATTGAGTTGGATTACTCTTATACACTTAGTAGTTCCGGTCACTCTTTATATGAACCCCCCTTACCGCTGCTATAAGGGTTTCCTTATCACGAAACATACAACCAACTGATAATTCAGAATGTTATGGATCAAAACCACTAGACATGCCATACTCATCTCGCACCACAATAGGATTGTACTCTTCATTTTCAAACCAAGGTGCACCAGCTACATGGTGGGCTTGATGTATAGGCGTCGGGACTTCTTCTAATTCATCCCCATCATCCATAGAGTTATCACTGTCATCCTCGTACTCATCCCAATCCTCACTGCTTGAAGAAGGTGCATCAAAATCTTCATTTTCATGGATGAGGGCCAAGTCTCTGCCAGCACTGAGTGTAGTTGTATCACGTCGGGGAGACACATAAGCATCAACATTTTCAAGGGGGAATCGATTCTCGAAGCCCCTACTTGTGGAACCACCGGCATTTACTTGGCTACTTACACCACCAACATACGTTTCAGTGTTACCTCCACCACCAAAATAGTAGTCCGACCAACCAGGAGTGCCGTAATCAGGAAACTGTCTCGAACCATAATCAGGAAATTGGCTCGAACCATATGTTGCTTCACATGTGGCATGCGTCGGTTGTGAGTACCAACCCTGGTCAGACATATGAACCTCATCCGGAATAATCTTTTCAGCCTCTACATACAAGGAAACATCACCCATTCCCATCTGCATCTGCCTAGACACACTAAGCATCCTCCGTACATCATCATCACATGTCATATCAGCTATATAGTATCCCGAAACTAAATTACCTACACCTAACTGGAGATATTTAAAACTCATCTTCAAATTCCAAGATGAACTGTTAATATTCATTAATCCATACACCACTTCCTTCAACTCTTCATAAGAAGTTCCCCATTTAATAGTGCATTCTTTTAGGGTCTCTAGTACTATATCTTATATCATCATCTCGTCTGATAATTTCTCCACCCCAAAAGAAATTCACGTTAACGTAATCTTCCATTTTTCCTATTTTCAACACTAAAAATACATATTTTCAACTTTTAACATGCATTAATTAACAATAACACATACAAATTTAAACTAACATATGTATCAAAACTAATATGATAAATAATTATGATAAAAATTATTATTTTTAAATTCTAAACTAACATGTTTGAATTTAAACATCAAAATTGTACAAAATTAAACTCAAATTTGAAGGCAACATATTATAAATTTATCATAATCAAAATTGCGTTAACATATTTTTATATAACATTAATTCTAAACTAACATGCTTGAATATATAATATAAACTAACATATAAGCGCAACATATTATAAATTTATCATAATCAAAATCGCGTTAATATATTTTTACATAACATTAATTCTAAACTAACATGCTTGAATATATAATATAAAGTGACATATAAGCGCAACATATTATTTTTACAATTGTAAGTAGATGTAACGAAATCTATAAAGCAAGTAATGAAACAATTGAATAATATGAAGAAGCACCTAGAAGCAGCAGCAACAAAATAGCTCGAACAAGCACCAGCAGAGGAGAGTAGCAGATTCAATGTGAAACGCGGAAGAGGAGAGTACACGGACTTATGTAAAATGAACGTAAATATATGATAATATACCAACAAAAAATACATATATTTAAGTAAAAGTAGATATTCAGATAAGATAAAAGCATATATTCAGATTTCTAGATAAGATAATAGATAAGAATGCATAACATAATTTTATTTCTAAACGTAAATATATAATAATTTTTTAAAATATGTGGTGACCGTCATGAAGTGTGGCGTTTTTATTCCTCCAATCTATGTTATGACCGCCACACCAAAGGGCGGTCATCACATATTTCTTTTATTTCATAACCGCCAGAGAGGATGACGATCATCACAGGTTTTATTTGTTTAATAACCGCCAAGTAGAATGATGGTCTTCATTTAAAATGCTACAACTCCTAGCTTTTTGATGACTGCCAGTATAAACTATTAGATGTGCTACTTTTGCAACAATGAACTCAGCTGTCCCATTTTTACAAACTAACTAAACAGCTGTCCCAGAAAAGAAATGGATCCAAATGAACGCATGTGCCGCTGTGACACGCACTATAGTAAGGTACTTAACACAGGGCTTTTGAAAGATATGCATATGGGCATGCTTTTTGCCCAATTGACATTCCATTTATAATTAAATATAAATTTTAAAATATAATAAATTTTAAATTTTACAACTTAAATTTTTATAAATAAATATAAAATAAATATTTTATTCCAACTTAATAGTTTAAATATTTATAAATTATAATATTTATAAAGTCTAATAAATATTATTCTTAAATAATATTAATATAAAAATAATTAAAAAATAGTGAAAAAACATGCCAAATAACGAAAAGGCATGCCTAGCTAAATATGGTCATGGCATGCAGGGTGGGATTACTAAAGCAAGAGACGAAAATGGGTTGGAAGAAAGCAGAAGGTGGAGGTGGTTTAGATAAGCATGACCACAAGCTAACTGATATCCGACGTAGTTTCATTCACTTCCTCGCTGGGTCTCTTTTCTTCAACACCCACACCCAGACACGGACCTCTCAAACAAACCTCTAATTCTTCTTCGAAACCAAAAAAAATTACACAACAACAAGAGAAATCATCCCAATAAAATCAACACACATTCCAAACCAATTCGATAATAAATTCAAAAACCTTCCCAAACTACCTAAACATTTTCCTAAACATTCGATAATAATATTTTTACACTAAACATTTTAATATCAAATTATTTTTCTGAGTCATCCTCAAAGGCTTTTTTTTCTCTATATTTAAATATTTAAGATTTCTGTGCATATGGATACGTGTGTATAACTATTATTATGAGATATGATTATAGGTTATTAAAATAATTCAAATTTATATAGTTGGATAATCGTCTATTATATATTAAATTATTGTTTAATGTTAACATTTGTTTTTCGGTGATATTAAAAATATTGCAAGAATATTTTAATTACACTATCATTTATTTATATGCTCGTTTATGGAACTATCACTTAATGTTAAGTGTTTATATATATATATATATATATTACAAATTATACTTCCTACATAAGTTTTATTATTATGATAGAATAATATTTATTTTTGATAATTGTCGGAGAGTAACGGGAATCTTCATTTTATTGGTTCTATAGTAATATAATAGTATTATTCATCGAAAGACATATAGATAAAACAATTTTCTTTATAATTATTCAATAACAGAGAATAACTTTTTTTACCCGAATAAATTTAAGCAGAATTTTCTACCTAAATTTATTTATCAATCGAAGAAAATAATTTATATATGCACAACATCATTTACAAAATTAAGTAAAAGTTAATTCAATAGTTTGAAAGATTAAAGTAACCCAAATTTTAATAAATAGAAAACTAATTTGTTTAAAAAATCATAAACAAAAAAGAGTAAATAAATTTGGAAGGGGGTATGTGTTAATTTGGGCCCATTTTGTATCGGGCCGACAGAAATTGGGATTAAAAGATGATGGACTTGGCTGTATATAACTTTCTTAAACCCTACTAGTGGTATGGAGTCGTATACTGGAGGAGGGTGTTGGTTGAAGACTTGTTGAAGTGGTAGAATGAAGAAAACAAAAACAAAAACAAAAACAAAAAGGGGGAAGAAGAAAGCAGAAGAAGGTGGAGGTGGTTCAGATAAGCAAGACGACAAGCTACTGATATCCGATGTAGCTTCATTCGCTTCCTCACTGGGTCTCTCTTCTTCAACACCCACATCCGCAGGCTTGAACGATTCTGATTTTCGCAACTACGGACCTCTCAAACAAACCGCTAATTCTTCTTCAAAAAAATTACACCACCACAACAAGAGAGATCATCCTACTCTTCCTAAACTCCCTAAGCACCAGCCCAACAACAACAATAAACATTCCAAAGATCAGCCCAAGCCTAGGGCTCAACCACCATTTCCCCAATTCGATAATAAATTCAAAAATCTTCCCAAACTACCCCTTGTCAAGGCCAGCGCCTTGGGGATATGGTATGTCGACGCTGCTGAATTGGAAGACAAACTTATTGGGAATGGGAAAAAATTAGACGTGGATGAATGCAAGTCTTTGGTGTCTCAGAAAAAGGATTTGGGGGAGAGGCTCATGGCTCAGTACGCCCAGGATTTTGAGGCATCCAGAGGCAAGAGTGGGGACATTAAGATGCTCACTGCTACCCAGAGGTCTGGTACTGCTGCTGACAAGGTTTCTGCTTTCTCCGTTATGGTCGGCGAAAATCCTGTTGCTAACATCAAGTCACTTGATGCACTCATAGGTGTACTTCTATTTCATACTCTCTCTCTAGACTTATCTTGTTAATTTAACATCAGGATATTATGAACCATTTGTTACTCTATGTATATGCTGTAACCAAGTGTTCAACCGTAGAGGAGATCGTTAAAAGCCATATCTATCTGTACTAAAGTATTAAAATTTTAGTATTTGGTCGATCATTTGCCCTGGATTGAAAAAATAATAATAATATAAATTATTTGGTCTTTTGGCCAAGATAAAAGTAATAAATTCAATACATGTCAATTTATATTTAAGATATACTTTCCATCCTATTACTTATCTTAATTCTTACTTAAGATTACGTATAATGTTCCACATATGTTAGTTCTTATTTAAACTTTACCCATACTATAATATTCAATATGTATGTGTGTGTGTGTGTGTGAATTTCAAAATTTGCTTGCAATTCTAAAAATTTCTCAAGATTTTTCATATATATGTTATTAATTAGTGTATATATATATATATATTGTAGAGATAAATAATATATTTATCAATATGTTTTATATGTGGGGTTAGAAGTTTACTAAATATGTACTAGGTTATTCATAACAAGCCCAATTTTTAAAGGTCGTAGTCGAAGTCCATTAGGATTAGGTTTAATACTAGGGTTGTATTTTTCTCTATTTAAGTCATATCATCTTAGACAAGACTTTCTTAGAAGACACAAATATGGAAGATTCGATTGAGGAGGTTAAACAATTTGAGAATATAGAGGTTGCTAGTGAGGGTCAAGTAGAAACCAAGCCACAACCTAATTGCTTTCAAATTGTTAAGAAACATAAAGTAGTTGGTACAAGGGAGAATGATGGGAACGAAAGTGAAGAGTTCCATATATACGTTATTATTAGTAATATATATATATATTTATTGTATAGATATATAATATATTTATCAATATGTTTTATATGTGGGGTTAGAAGTTTACTAAATATGTACTGGGTTATTTATTATAATCCTTAATGTTAACGGGCTTTTGGGTGTGTTTGGCTTATTGATGCAGGACAACTTGTGAAAGTGATGATATGTGATATAAATATGATAATAGATACGATAATAGATATAACTTGGGTGAATGAATCGCAGAATACCCACTACCCCAAGGGTTTCCCAACCGCAGAAGGGAGAAAAGATATGGATCGCAACCCATAAAAGAACCCAATTCAATATTTCAAAGATATTCTCAATAATCAAGTCTAATTTAGCATGTGGGGATTACAATACTTATATTGAGAATAGAAAACCTAATCAAATAACCTAAAGGACTATGGCTCGTTAACAATTGGGCTTATTATAGATAAGCTACTTATTTAATAAACTAAAATAATTTAAGTATATATATTAATTTAGCATGTGGGGATTACAATACTTATATTGAGAATAGAAAACCTAATCAAATAACCTAATCAATACTTATTATACGTTAATAGCATATATATTAATTCTTTATTCTCGTTCTCCATCACTTATCTTAAAATAATTTACTTATGATTTAAAGTTAAAATATATATAATTTAAGTAAAAAGTAATTAAAAATTATTTAGAATGTTTGGATGATTCACTTTGAGTTCACAGGGTTAATAAATATACAATTGTCGCTGGTTCAAAACGAAGAAAAAGTAGTACTACGGTTTTATACTTCTCTATATAAGTGATGAAATCCCTCACATATCATCTTAGACAATACTTGATTATTTTGTAAATATTGTTGAATATTTAATTGAGTATCTTTTGGGCTGCAATCCATCGTTCTGGGGTTGTGGTTGGGATAGTCGGTTTTATACGGTTAATCCACCTGAGTTTATCATCTGGTAGTGGGTTTGAGCGATTAATCCACCCGAATTATCATCTTTTTCTCATTTTTAATTCATATATCCATCTTTCAAAAGTTATCCTACATCTTTAATCATATTATAATAATCTGTACATCTTCATTTCAATTTAAAATTTATTAATATATATATATATATTAGTTCTTATCAATTTTTATTTATATTATATTAATTTACATGTTCGTGTTGGCTTGTAATGCTAGCGGGCTTTTAAAGTCAGTTAATATTTCATTTTATGAAGTTCTGCACTCCTGCTTTCCAAATGTCGCTGCTCATACTGGTAGTAAATGCAGGAATGGTGACATCAAAAGTTGGAAAGCGTCATGCATTGACAGGATTTGAAGCTCTGAAAGAGATGTTTATTTCAAGGTAAATACTGTTTGCATTGTGTATACTCCAGCTGATGGTGTTATTTTACTTCAGATTCTGTATACCCTTTATTACTTCAATATAAATTATCCTTCCACTACTACACCCATGCGTCATAACTATCATGATCAACATGCTCAATCTCCCTGTTATTCTTGTTTAATAACCTCTTTCTGTATGCTGTTATTAATATGAAAATGTGATATCTATTATATGGCAATATGGATGTAATTTAATTTCTTTTTCCCCTTGTTTTTTATTCTGTGTTTTCTGACCTGCTAATTGATTTTTGATCCTACATTCTGTGAGTAGTTTATTACCTGAACGCAAACTTAAAAGCCTGTTCCAGAGGCCTGTAAATCATCTACCCGAATCAAAAGATGGATACTCTCTCCTGCTCTTTTGGTACTGGGAGGAATGTCTAAAGCAGAGGTATGAACTTTTCTCGCTCTCAATTTTTCTTTGCAACGGAGAGATTGATTGCCTTCTTACTTAAAAAAAATCCTAAAATGGACCAGACTGTCTATAATTCCACAGTTGTGTGTTATTCTTAGTACCAAGTATAGAGCTAATTGTGCAATATTCTTATCAGGTTATCTGCATTCCCATTCTTGATAAAAGTTTCTTATACACTGTATTGCAGGTATGAACGATTTGTTTTTGCCCTCGAGGAAGCGTCAAGAGATGTGTTAGCTGTACTTAAAGACAAAGCATTAAAGGTTAAATATTATGTGATTGTTTTGTATCTATTGGCTATTAAAATTTTAAAGCTTTACATCTGATATGACCTTTTCCTAGAGGACATGAATATGACTTTTGGAATTATAATGGGTTAGGTACCCTATATTCCTGGGAGGGACTCCAGATGTGGGTTCCCTGAGTCTTGTGTTTAGAAGCTAAGATGTATTGATTAAGTGCTTGGATTTTTTAATAGAATAAATTCCAACTATAATTACATTCAGCATGAGACATGATTTGTTTTATAATTCATTGGCATTCCTGATGGTTTGCAGACCATGTACACTTTACTGAGTAGTAAATCAGAGCAAGAGCGCCGATTGCTAGCTGCGCTAGTAAATAAAGTATGTATTATATTATTTTAGTTATAAGATTTTGGGCTCTAGATAAACCTATGAAAATTCTGTCCTGGAGCTGTGTCTAAACTGATACCTTGGTTTATTTGTCATTCTACAGCTAGGTGATCCAGAAAACAAGGCTGCATCTAATGCAGATTATCACTTATCCAAGCTTTTATCTGATCATCCAAATATGAAGGCATGTCCTCCTAGTTTACTAATATGTAAAATCTTAATCCCTCAGGTTAACATGTTTTTTGGGATACGGAGATATTTGATTTTTTTATTACTTCAGAGAGACGATATGTAATATATAGTGTTTATCAGAGTATCCTTCCGAAAGAAATGTAAATTAATATGTTAAAGATGTACAACAATCTCGAACAGTGATATACTATGACCTCATTAGAAGATGGATTATGGAATGTAGCAGTAACCTTCCCCCAACCGAATACCCAAAGAAAATATGAGAACATGATTGTAAATAATTGAAAAGTGTATTTATATTACACAAGGATCTGATGCTAGTCCAATCTAACAGTTTCCTATGAAATTGCCATTTGTAATATATATTTGCTGAAGGCTGCCTTCTTTGTTGCTTTTCCTTTTCAGGCAGTAGTGATTGATGAGGTGGATAATTTTCTATTTAGGCCTCATTTGGGATTGCGCTCAAAGTACCATGCTGTAAGTAGTTTGTTCCAAAACATTTGGAATTACATGTATTAAAGTTGTCTGTATCCTGAAACTGCTGTAAAGTGTACAGCTAAGCTTGAAAAAAATGTATATGTATGTATTTAAATCTGCATGCATATGTATAATTATATACACAAGCAGTGTTGTTTAAGGCGCAAATTATAAAAAAGCGCAAGACCTAAGTTTGAAGCGCGAGGTGCGAGGCACCATTAATCGCGTGCCTTTTGACCAAAAAAAATCACAAATTTAACAAAAAACTAGTACTTACATAATCTTAACATTCAAACATAGTAAAAAACATAAATAACATGATAATAGTGTCAATAATTAAGGCTTAATCGATAAGGTTCTCTAGTTCAAAAGCTTCGATGTCATTAAACTCGATTTCTGATCCCTCAAATTCTCGCTCTTCCTCTTCATCATCTTCATCTATTAGAGTTGAAGAAGATGCTCCGTGAGTTGTATTAGAGGTGGATTTGCTTCTTGTCAAGCGTCTCGTGCGATAAAGTGGCTCTTCTGCTCTAGAAGCAGTACACACATCATCCCAATTAAGGTTTTCACCAACATGGACATAGTTCCATCCGATATCAGGAGTGCGAGTCATTATCAGAGAAGAATCAGAAGAGATGAAGAGAGATTAAGAGAGACAGAGAAGAAAATTGAGAAAAGACAGAGATAGAGATGAAGAGAGATTAAGAGAGACAGAGAAGAAAATTGAGAAGAGAAATCTGTAAATATACGTATATATCTGTGTGTATATACTGAGAAAGACTTACGTTTAGATGGAGACTGTAATGTTTAGATGAAACTGGGTCTTATGAAACACTTTAGGGTTTTCTCCTTTTACCCCTTTTTTTAAGGGTATTATCGTCTTTTTTGTTATCAACGCCTTTTTACATTCAGTAGCGCCTTTTAGCGCCTTTTGGGCGCCTTTTGGACGATTTCAGAATCGCGCTAAATCGCTTAAGTTCGAATCGCACACCTTGCGCCTAATCGCGAAGCGCAATTAATCGCGCCTTTAACAACACTGCACACAAGTATCTGCAGATTTTTCTTGGTGTGCGTCTCTTTTGTTAATATATAACTATTGGATGGGTTGAGTGTCTTGTAGGTTCAAATAACCATGGTAGCTAGAAAATTAGAATAGAATATAAGAAAGGACACTGTACTAAGTTGTCTGTGTTGGGGAATTTTCATTCTCCTTTTTAAGGGCTTCGGACTTCTCAAAGGGCTACCTTTATATATAATATATGTAGTATCCAACTTATGTCTGCTCTTTGGTTCTAGCATTAGTGCACACACACTCGTTATGTAATATGCATAGTAGATAATGCTGATGATGTTCACATACAGGTCAACTTCTTAAGTCAAGTTCGCCTGTCCCATAAGGGAGATGGACCCCAAGTAGCAAAACATTTGGTAGATGTATATTTTGCTTTATTCAAGGTAATTTTGGAAATTCACTATTGTTTCTCACTAAGGAATGATTTGAACTGCTTTTTTGTAATTACAGTATAGAAACTGTTACATTGCAGGTACTTATTTCAGAGGCAGGTGGACATAAGGTGGATAGTAAGAATAAAGAACATAAAAAGCTGTCCACTTTTAAAGAGAAGGAAAAGCCAAATTCACCAGAATCTCATGTGGAAATGGATTCTAGATTATTAACAGCTCTTTTAACAGTCAGTATAAACAATTGTGAATATAGTGATTATTGTATTAACATAGTATACAAAATTTCATTAAGCACGTCTGTACTGTTATTTTTAACCTTATGATGGGACATTTGAGTTTCCTTCTTTAAGGCTTTTCACTGATGAATTTTATTTTCTTCGCCATGTCTTTTATTTCCAGAAAATTATACCTTTTTTCCTAAATTGTAACTCTCATGTAGTTGCTGCTTTTCAGGTCTCTTGTTTAGACTACTGAATAATTTTTGTGTACCGTATTGTGGTTGAAAGTGAAAAATATTACTTGATTTAGAATGTAATATCTGTATCGAGTAATGTGCTAATTAACAGAGGTATGAACAAGAATGCTAGCTTAGGTCGTCTTCTTTACTTGCTCAGATTTTTGGGATCGACTCTGCTGTATACAATCAATACCTTTAGGTCAAATTTGCCTGAGAATAAGATTAAACCAAACAAAAGAAATTGTGTGAGTCTTCATTTATACTTTCTTGTACAACATTCAGTGAAGTGTTTGCTATGACCTAAATGTTTTTGTGAAATATGACTGCTCTCACTTATTTACATGGTTCTGTTTGTACATCTTTTATCATTCTTTCAGTTAAATTCGGAACATATGAACAATTCCTCAATATCTTGTTTATAATTTATTTTAGAATTTCGGAACTGATTTCTGATGCCATCTTTTTAAATTATTAGAGGATTTAATTTCTGTTGTATTGTTGTTTGCCACAGGGTGTCAATCGAGCATTTCCTTTTGTTTCTAGCAATGAAGCTGATGACATTCTTGAGATCCAGACACCAATGTTATTTCAACTGGTAAGATTATCTAATTGTTACATCTATGGCTACATTAATATTTTACAAGTTTATTACCCGGGTGATGCAAGGGTTATTTTTGAAAATTTTTAAAAAACTTATTTATATTTAATACCTTTTTTATATTTTTTTATTATTCTTTTAATAGTTGTTTTTATTTTATTTAATAGATATATGTATATATTTATTCATTTTTTTATTATTTAACCCGGTTCAATATTATTTATTATTAATATAGATGTTATAATTATATCAGGATTCACAAAATATTAATCCATGTTTTTGTTCATGGAACTTGTTAAATATTTATAATTTTGTATTACGAATATAATAATGCGGTGTCAATTATTGCAACTTATTATTTATCACGATCCAGGATTATTTACTATCAATGGACAACAGTTAACTATTAATATATATATTATAGTTATAATGTGATTCACAAAAAGTTATGCCATTTTTTTTGTTCGTAGAACTTGTTAGATATTTATAATTTTGTATTACGAAAATAATTATACTATCTCAATTACTGCGATCCATATTCATTAGATGTAATGTCATCGAACATGTAGAAGAATTGAAATAAAATAAAATATAATAATATGTGTGATGGGATTCAAACCCTTTTGTATCTTTCTAACTAACAATAAATGTTTAATTTTGAAATGTTGTTGATGAGATTCGAACCTTTGAGTTTTGGTAGTAGTTTAGATGTTAAAATATAAATATTATTTATTATTAAATCCAACGGTTCTCATCTTTCAAATTTAAATGATCTAACAGTCATTCTTTTTATGGTTAACCTGTTAACCAAACTACAAACTCCAAAAGATCAAGTTCTGCTATTATAGAATAGTATAGATATTTTGTATCCAAATGCGCGGTTGTTTTAAACTGTTGTCTGGTATTGGTCTTGCTCCTTATGGATTTGATTTGCAGGTGCATTCAAAAAATTTTAATGTTGGAGTTCAAGCATTATTACTTCTTGATAAGATCTCAGCTAAAAATCAGCTTGTAAGTGATCGATTTTATCGAGCCTTGTACTCAAAGCTTCTGCTTCCAGCAGCTATGAATTCTTCAAAGGTATATTATTTATACACACACGCCTAATTTCTTAGCATAAGTTCAGATATTTAGATACTGTCAATTATAAGAAAAGCTTTTTTACCTAGTCATATGTGATGCAGGACAAGATTTTAAAAAGATGGAATATGATATAAAAACAAGAACAAGATAAAACTTGGGTAAATTAATCACAGAAAAAATATTCTTCACTTCCGTACCCCATTAATATGCACCGGAACTCATCTGTCTTCTCATACCTGTCAATGGACCATGTAAACTATCTCAATATGTTGCACACACTGAAATTTCAATTTTAAAATTACCTTCTTTAACTTAGTAGTTCCTGTATAATAATTTTGTTGTCCTACAGACATGTGATGTGACACTACAGCAGTATGGTTATATATATTTAGACAGAGATAGACAGGGGGCATGTAGGTGCAGATATTCCTTTTGCTAATGCAGCTACCTTTATCAATAGTTCTCAGTAATTGTTCCTGCTGAAGCTATGATTTTTAATAGCATACAGTCCTTATTTTCTGAGTTATAAACCCATTTTACTGCTATTTCTTCAGTTGTACCTCTTCTAGGTGTAAAGAGTTAAAGGTCACATTTTCTGTGAATATTTTTAGCTATTAATATTTTAGTGAAGTTGGAAGAATCAGCACTTCAATGTGGCTTTCGATTACGCAACTATTTGTTCTAAAACATTGTTAACATGTATTATTTTCAGGAAGAAATGTTTATTGGCTTACTATTAAGGGCAATGAAAAGTGATGTTAATCTGAAGCGAGTAACTGCCTTTGCCAAGCGCTTGTTGCAGGTTTGTGGTCAATGACTATTTGCTTTCTCTGACTGTATCACTCGATAAACCCCTGGCAGTCTGGTGATCTCATGTTTTTATTTGTATGTGTAACAATGTTCTTATACAAATTCATAAAAAGTAGTTAAGGTTCAAAGAATTTGTATCTCAGAAGCAAGATACAAGTTTTAATTTAATACTAGATGAACTACATAGAAAGACAACATAACAAGAGAGAGAGAGTCGCGTGTGTAGAATCCTATGTAGTGATGCAAGACGAGGGTGGGAAAAGGGTTTAACGAGTGGATAAATACCTATCTGCAGTTAACATAACTGATGTAACAGTTACAATGAGTCGAGAATCAACAATGCGATTGACTAATATTTAACTTTAATGTATAAAGATTTGGTTCCTGAATCCACAAGAACAATAGTAAAACATACTGAAGTTTATTGGTAAGATCCCCCTCTTTTACAAATACAAGTGTCTTTATACTCACCAAATTGATTACAGCAACTAGTAACTACCGAGAAATGTCTGGAGGTTGTAATTCAAATAAGTACCTGAATTACAAACAAAACCACCGATAACTATATGTCAAATATCAAAATTTAAATCTTTATTAACATGTTTAGAATTATAAATAAATATTAAATATAAATATATTAATGATTACGATTGAATCTTAGTTTTTTAATAATATTTGAATAAAATTTATCTTATATATATTATTTTTGTCAAGCATCTTATATTTATTATACAACACAAAGATATGGTATAATAAATTACACTATATTGCCTTTTTTTGTGCACCTCCGGAGATCTGTGTTTGTTCATTCTTATTTTTTCAATTGTATTGTATAAATTACACTATATTTTCAGTTCACTAATATATACATAGCACTAATATATACATATATATTATATGGCGTCTTTTCTTAGTTACTTATGCAATTTTTCTGTCTAAAAATTACTATGTAATTTATTAGTTACGTTTTATAAGTGCTTTAAATTTAAAATTAATTATTTATGAGATAAAAAATTTCTTTTATATAATACTTGTATTTAAATAGGTTGTTAATTAGTATCGAACTTTTGATTTTTGGTAATATTTGGATAAGATTCATTTTTTTCTTATTATACATAGGATATATATTTAAATATGTTTAGGATATAATATAATAGTTAGGTCCATACTATTCTACATTCACATGCATTCAATTGTATTATTTGATAGCCTAAGTGGTAAGGGTTTATCCTTTGTCGTTCCGGGTTCTAGGTTCAACTCTTGCTCACCCCGAAATTTATTAGAACAAATATTCATTTGTAAGGCTATAAAGCCTACTTATTCAAAATAAAATAAAATAATATTATATATATAAACTAATTAAAGTTGACATTATAAAGCCAATATAAGTCAAACAATTATAATAGTCAACTAAACAAATTTGATTTCAATTTATAACATTAATCATCTAATACACATGAATCACTTGGTTTAAACAAATATAAGTGTATATATATCTTAATAAAATAAATAACATTGAATTTAAATAATTAAATCGTAGAATTGCATCAACATTAAACAATATATATTTTCTCAATCAAAACATATAAAATTACCCTATGAATTATATAATTATAAGATAATAATGAAGTATTAGAAAAAGAAGCACTTCATCACTTAACAAGTTGGGTATATATTTATACATTGATAATATCAAAATAATATTCACACTTGCAACTTGTATAATAATTACATTATAAATCCAAACATCTATAAAATAATATTAACAAGATATGGAGATAATAATAAAATATTCAAATTAAAATATAGGACAATTTACTTTAGTTATATATACTATTAAGCATGGATGAGATTCAAGTACATGTGCTATTATAAACTTGTACTGATGCGGAACACGGAGTTATGCTGCTATTGATTGTTTATTATTTTATATTTATTTGTAAAGGTAAATTAGTTGTTATTGATTTAGTTTAAATATATTACAAATAGATAATTATCTTACTAAATATAGTAGTAGAGAATTATTATGTAATAGATATCAATTAGAATTAGTTTGCTATTTTTTAGGATCTTACAATGTTCACCAAGTTTTAGGATTTTTATATAAACAATTGTAATCTTCATTATTGAATAGAGATGATTATTATGAATTGATTTTATTGGATAAATCTGCAGATTTATTTGTGACTCCACCGATTCTCTGCGAATATAGGTTTTATCCGTTGTTTTAACCCTTTCCCTAGACCTGTCCTAGACCTGTCCTACATCATGTACACACAGAGCAAACTTGTACACACAGAGTGAATAAAAATATGAGAGGATAAAAACATTCCTTTTATGTCGTGGTAAAAAATTATGAACTCTTGTGTTTATATAGATATAGTAGATTACATTATCTTGTATTCAAAATTTAAACTGCCAAAAAGCACTTGTCACGTATCATCAACCCTATTTTTGGCTATTAGTATAAACCAACTACAATTTCAAAAATAATGAATAATTTTGGGTTGCCATGTTTTAAACAAAACAATAATAGTAATATATTTGTCTACTTAATATAACCATTATAATATGCAAAGGAAAATCATTATCACTAAACATAAAATTTGAATTGTTAAAAAATATTGAGCTACTTGTACTACATCAATAACAATCCGCAAACTTATTATAAAATACACAAAATTTATATAATTTTACTTTAATTAATAATGATGATTACAATTATATATGTAGATACCCTAATACTGGGGGATGATGCTGGACAACTTTAGGAACAATGGAATTTTACTATTAATATATGATAAACTTGGATGGATGAACAATGGAACACCCACTATCCCACGAGTTTACCAACTGCAGAAGGGATAAAAGAAGAGACTCAAATGATGAAGTTGATATGCTCAACCTTAATAATATCAACAACCACTTATATTTCTTGTACAGGCGAAGTTAGCTCCAAGGTTATTACGGCGTCAAGTCGATACACGGCACCAGATACTTTGGAATTGACTGTCATAAAAAGCCGAGGAGTCGGTGATAAACATATATTTTATAGTATATACATATATACATATATTTTATAGTAATTATAATAAATAATATAGGTGAACACACATCAATTTCATAGTTCAAATAAAAAATAATAGACAATAAGTTCAAATATTGAAAATCAAGCATTTCTAAGGAAATAAAAACCTAATAAATGAGTGAAATCAACTAATAAGCATAGTCATCCATCTCGAAATCATGGAGATCTCCATCGCCTTGAGTATTCTTCGGGTGGTACACCATAATCATCTTCCACATCCTCATCATCAATAGGAGTATTGTCTTCATCTTCACCCCTTCATCATCATTAATAGACGTCGAGTATAGACGTATCCATCACTAGTGGAACCACCTCTAGCTTTCCTCGGAAGAATATGTCCCTTGGAATAATCAGTGAGAGATGTTAATGAATAATGTATGTTAATCATTTGCAAATTTTGAATAAGAATAAAGTTTATTTTAAAAGTATAAATTTTTTAATATGAATATGATATGGAGATATGTTAACAATTTATGTTTTAGAAGTATAAATTTATAATTGTAAGAATAAAAGTATAAAATAAAAATTCTGTTTAAAGTGCAAATAAAATAAAAGATATAAGAAAATGTGAAAAAAAATGATTAAAAATAATTCTTTTAATAAACCAGAAACCAGAGTGTCTACTTATATACATACAGCTTGTCTGTGTATATATATCTAAACTATGAAAACTGAAGAAGTCAAGAGTCTGTATATTGTATATATCTCGTGTGTGTATACACATACAGATCGTATGTATATGCATAAGAAAAGATGTGATGAGAACAGAAGAAAAGAAGAAGAGAAGAAATTCTTACCGGAATTCGTAATCAGAGAGTCGCGGCTGCCGGAAGAGCTAATCGGAGCAGAGCAGGTGACCTCTGAATTGGCCAATCTGGAGCCTCCACATCCGTTTCTTTGTAAAATACCCTACTGACGTAAGCTTTTGTCTTAAAGCCCCTAATTTAAACGATATGGGTCGGGTCGGTGCCGGGTTGGGTCGTTTTACCCACAAATGCCAGAATATAAAAGTTGTTACCCGACTTATGTTTTAAGAGACTGTCCGACTAGTCGACCTGATAACAGTGGTTGGCTCCATAGGCACATCTTCACTCTCATGTTCCGTGCAACTCAATGAATCTAATACGATTACATTACCCTCATTCAGCTGATTTCCTGATCAACATGCTCGATTTCAATGCAATTTCATCTTCCTTAACTTCTTTTTCAATCCGATGCATCATTCTTTCTAGCAAGTTGAAGTTGAGATGTAAAAATTTCAAAAATCCTCTCGTCTCTCTTTTTCACGTCTTTCACCTTTACTCAATTCAATTCTGTATTTATGTCTCAAGTTTTCAAGTTCATAGTATGACACTCGTTCAATATAAGTTCGTATTGAAATAACTCGTTTCGACGATAGCAGACGTAAACTTTGTAGCACAAGGAATCACATTCATCCTCAAGAACACAAATATTATCTTCCACGGTCTCAATTGCATAAATTATATGTAGTTATACATAGCATAAAACATGGCACAAATGCAATTTTCTGCAGTCTAGGACAATTTGTCACAATTCAGAATCTATAGGGACTGAGCTATCAAAATTCAGGAGTCCAGGGGCTGAACAGTCAAAAAGCTGAAGTTTAGCGGCTGTTCTAAAATTTTCTTGAATTCAGGGAAAGATTTGGGAAATTATGGCTGTTGAGGAGTGGTTTGAAATTTTTAGAGAGTTAGGAGCCTGAATTGTAATTTCTGGAAGTCAAGGACTGACTTTGTGCAAAGTTTGATAAAAGAGATACCTTGTTGTAATTTCCCAGAACCTATAAAGAAAGGGCCCTTTGATCTAGCACAACACCACCAAAAACTGCAGCAATACTGATATATTAGTTACAACTAATTTATCTTTACAAACAAATAGTATTAATAATCAGTCAATAGTATAACTCCGTGTTCCGCATCGTGTAGCCCGCAATAGCAGCCGCATATAAACTTCTGGAGGTCTACATGACTGCATACCTCTACAGAACTTTGAGAAATTTCAGTTCTATGGAACGTTGTGAAGTTTCAGCATCCAGAACTTAGCACCAACCTTGAACCAATGTTATTAAACACGCGATGCGCACCGAGGCGCTAAGGTCCCGTGGAGCCTAGGCGATGAGGCGCGAGGCGAGGCGCGCGCCTCATCGAAGTGAAGCGAATTTATTTTAAAAAATTAATTATATATCATAGAAATATGGAATAATGCACAAAAAAGCATAAACAACTATATAAAACTTAAAAAAGCATTATTTTAACTTTAAAGTGCAAGACATACCTGCAATCCAATTAATAGAAGGAAAATTGTTACCAAAATAGCTGATCCCAGCAGCTTTGGAACTGAAATCTGCAACATCCTTTACACTCCAAGTCTCCAACAGATAACAGTGAATCAGTGATCTAAGTATCTAACAAACAAAATGTTAATAGGCAGTACAGTAGATCTAATAACAGGAAGGAAGCATAAGTGAAGTAATACTGATGTAAGATCCTGCATCAAATACTAACGTAGTACAGTAGCATGTAACATATTAGTGATATTACATCGTTGTCCAAAGTCAAAACTCAAAATTCAAACGATATACTAATAGTACTTAAGTGGTAATGCTACTCAAACAAAATAATTAAGTACTAGTAGTCTAGTACTACTACTTCAAGTTCAGTCCTTGTCCTCATCTTCGAGATGATCCACATTGAAATCATCAACATCATTGCTATGATTCCCTCCCTCGAATTCAAGCTCCTCTTCCTCGTCCTCATCAATCAAGGGAAAACTAGTTGATGGTTCGCATGGCTGTTTCCCTTTCTTCTTGTTAGAAGCAGTTTGTGATCTAGAGTTGTATCGAGCTTCTCCTGCACCAGTAGCAGTTGCAACATCCTGCCAAGTCAACCCTTCGTCATCATCGAAAACATAATCATTGGCTTGATCATCATCAAGCTTTCCCATCAGCCATTCATTGCTTTCGTCAATATCACTCAAAGATATTGGATCAATGGTGTCACGCAAGGCATATCGACGTTTCAATGCTCGATTGTATTTAACAAAGACTAAATCATTCAAACGTTGTTGAGCTAGTCGATTCCTCTTTTTAGAATGAAGCTACAAAAAATGTTTTATCTTGTAAGTATTAATTGTGAAACTGACTTGGACACTTGGTACATAATTACATATATATATATATATATATATATATATATATATATATATATATATAACTTACATGTTGAAATGTGCTCCAATTTCGTTCGCATCCGGATGAGCTGCAAGTGAGACTAAGGATTTTGATGGCAAGTTTTTGCAAATCAGGCGCACAACCACCATATGATTTCCACCACTCCGCTGAAATATCATATAACAAGAAACATAAGTATGTTATTATGGACTGATTCACTAAAATTACCATGTATTTACCAGGAGATTTTGAAGTCCTTTGTCTTCTAGCCATTGATATGCCAAAGAGATCTTCTGCGTTTCTGTATAGTGGAATTTGGTCTGCAATTCTATCTTGTTCAGCTTGATTAGGTACCATCTTCTCAATACAAGTATAAAGTCCTTTTATCACCTCCTGATCAGATTCAATGTCCAAGTTCGAATAATAAAATTCTGGATTGAGATAGTAACCCGCAGCATGTAGTGGTTGGTGCAGTTGTACATTCCACCTGTCATAACAAATTTCAAACTTATTAATTTACAAATTACATGTTAAAAATATGAAAGTGGTTAACTGTACCAGTTAGGTATTCAAGTAAAGTATTAGCTATTAAGAATAAGAATAACCTTTGATCAATTATTTCAAAAATGTGTGAGTACTTCTTCTCATTTTTTTGGAAGGCCTTCGCAATGGCCTCCTTTGCCCTGTCCATTGCCTCATAAATGTATCCCATTGCAGGTCTTCTTTCCCCATCAACCATCCTCAACACATGAACAAGAGGTCCTGCCACCTTAAGTGAAAATACTACACTATTCCAAAATGAGGGCATAAAAATAATTTCAGCAACATCTTTCCCAGTTCTCTCCTTGCAATATTTACTTGCAAGCCATTTTTCTGATCCAAACATTTTTCTCAAATTAGACTGCTGGTTGTGTATTCTGTCAAGGGTGAGAAATGCCGTTGCAAACCGAGTTTTGGCAGGCCTGATCAGCTCACGTTCATTGGTGAATTCCCGCAACATATTTACCATAGGAGGCCGAGTATATATATAAGAATTCAGTTTGACAGCCCTCTCAAATGTTTTTTTCGTGTTCTTCAATTTAAATATGTCTTCAAGAATCAAATCTAGGCAATGAGCCGCGCAAGGGGTCCAGAACAAATGTGGAAACTTCACCTCTAAAAGCTTTCCTGCCAACTTGTTGTTTGAAGCACTATCTGTAACCACCTGCACCACATTAGATGGTCCAATCTTCTCAATATATCCACAAAGCAGCTCATACATTTTTTCTCCCGTTTTTGAATACGCCGATGAATCAACTGACTCAATAAAAACACTACCTTTTGGACTGTTGACAAGGAAATTGATCAATGATCTTTGTACGCCATCTGTCCAGCCATCACACATCAACGAGCAACCGAACTTTTCCCATTGTTTCTCATGCTCAACTATATAACTTTTTAAGTGATCAACTTCCTTTTTTAGCAAAGGAACTCTAACCTCATGGTAACTAGGCGGCTTCATATTTGGTCCGTATTGTCCAAATGCCTCAACCATTACCGGAAAACTATCATAATTGACGGCATTAAAGGGTATTCCTGCATCGTACATCCATCTAGCAAATGCAGTACAAGCTCGGGCTCTTAACTCCTTTCGTACATTATCGTTCTCATTTATTTTCTGCTGCCCTTTACCCTTCCTCTTCATCACTGCTGTTTCTGGATCAGGAATCATGTATAAATCAAGTGGACCCTTTGGCCTTGATGTTGAAACCTTAGTCTTCAAAGAAGGAGTACTTGCACACGACCCTTTGTTCGACTTCGACACTTGCATAATATCATCAACAGAGTCTTCATCTGAATCTATAACTGCTTGAAAGTAGTTTTCCATCTCTCTTGCTTTCTTTTTAGCTTCCATGTACTCTTCCATCTCTTTTCTAACGTCTCCAGGAGCTCTGGTACATTTTTTTGCGTTTCTACGCCCCCCAATCCAGTGTTCTTTCATTCTATAAACTCCTCCACATAGTATTCTAGCACAGAAGTTGCATTGCATTTTGTCACGATTTCCAGCTTCAACTTGTGTTGAGTATTTCCATGCTGGATCAGTTTTCTTGCTATCACCTTTTTCCATTGTTCCTGTACAAACAAGTATTTTAGTATTTAGTACTAATACTAACAACAAATCAGAGAAGCTCTTATAAACAAATCAGTATGTATATGATATATACATACACGGTTGTATGTATATACTCATGATATATATTTGTATGTACAGTTGTGTACACACAAATACTCGTAGAGAATCAGAGAAGAAGAGAAGAAGTAGAGAGTATACCTCAAACTCGGTGGGAGATCTGTCAAACTCGGCTTGAAACCCGTCAAACCCGGTCAACTCGGTGGGAGACTCACTCAAAATTAATCTCAGCTGCTTTACGTGGAAGTTTTGTTATGATATTAGGTTCTCTGTAAGGTGGGTTTATATTTATAAAACTGGGCTTAATTATATGGGCTTTATTTGGGCTATTTAGAATATTTTTAGACCAATTTGAGCCTCGTTGCGCCTCACTGCCTTGGAGCCTCGCGCCTCACTGACCTAGGCGCGCGTATCATTGAACCCGATGCGCCTCGGACATAACTATACGCTATGGCCGCGCCTCGCCGCGCCTCGCCGCGCCTCGTGCGCCTCGGCGCGCCTTTAACAACATTGCCTTGAACAAAACTGTTTTAAGACCGACCTTTATTAACAAGAATTATTCTCTCTGAAGACTTATGCTTGGCAACATTTAGAATGTAATATTTGTGAAATATTTTAGCACCCAAGTGTGGAGGTAGTACATTGTTTCTAGTGAAGTTCTTATGTCTTCATATTTCTAATTGTGATATCAATATGAAACATAATTTCTTTGTTGAACCAGTTGTGATTAAGTTTTTGCTTTAGCAGTCATGAAATAGCTTGAAGATGCACCTATCGTTTAGGAAGTGTACTTTATTACATTCTCCATGCTGCTTTAATATATCCCTAGTTATGATGGTGTCACCATATTTTAGCTATATGGACGATATGGAGTTTAGGCTTACTCAAAGGGTATAGGCTTGCACAGTGTTTGACGGTTTGACCAACTGGTTTAATAGTCTTATTATCTCACAATCTCATCCAATATTTCTGTTCTATTGTAATTATTGCTTAATGTCTGAGCAGGTTGCACTCCAGCAGCCTCCTCAGTATGCCTGTGGATGTCTCTTTCTCCTCTCTGAAGTTCTTAAAGCGAGGCCTCCTCTGTGGTAACTAGATGACCCATGCCACTTGGTCTATTACATATATGCTTGTCCAAAATTTTAATCTCGGTTATTTTTTTTTTTCACCAAGAATATATTATTACTCTTGTTAAACAGGAACATGATCCTCCAGAACGAGTCAGCTGATGATGACGATGAGCATTTTGAAGATGTTTTAGAAGATGCTGAAAATAAAGTTGACGCTAAGCCAGATGAGCCAAATATCTGTGAGGTTGCTTGCAGTAGGGAAGCCCATGAAACAGATAGTTCTGATTCGTTATCAGATGAAAGTGGTGGTTCAACATTTGAGTCTGAAGATGAGGTTTCTGATGAAGGTGATGACTTATTTGCTGCTGGTATTTTGAATGGTCCTCATGAATTTAAAGTGGGGTCTGATCATGGCGGTCCACAGTCTCTAGCGTCCAATGACAAATTGAGGGCTTCACTCCCTGGGGGATACGATCCACGTCATCGTGAACCTTCTTACTGGTACTAGAATCTTTTGTTGATTTCTGATCTCTGTACACTACTTTTTATGTGCCCCAGCTGTATCTAGGAATCGGTGGACAAAAAGGAGTTTCTAACCCGACCCACCTTTCAGGTCCAAAATGTTTACAATTGTTCCCACTCCACTACTCCAGTGCCATTTTACTGGAGTTTTGAAGTTAATTCTTTTAATGATTAGTCATAAATCTCTCTTTTAAGTTGAAACAATACGTCTATCGTGTTCTTACCTGGTTCCTTTATAAAGTCTTTGATGTGCAAGCTATAATTATTTATGGTTACATCATAATCACTATTGATGTCTTATTATTTAGATCTGCTTTTAAATCAAGAATGTAAAATATTTATGGTTGTAGGGCTCTGCTTTGTTATGCTTTCCTTTAGAACATTTAAACTTGCCTTCATGTAGACATGTCTATATGAATGTAGTGTGTCACTGCACAGACTAAAATTTGATTCTTATTTTCTTATTGTTTCATTTCTGGATATAGTAAAGCGGATTGTGTTAGCTGGTGGGAGTTGATGGTTTTGGCTGCACATGCACACCCATCTGTTGCTACAATGTCTAAAACCCTTCTTTCCGGTGCAAACATAGTGTACAATGGTAATCCATTGCATGATCTTTCCCTTCCAGCTTTCCTGGACAAGTTCATGGAGAAGAAACCAAAGCAAAACAAATGGCATGGGGCCTCTGATATTGAACCTGCAAAAAAGGTCAGATTAGCCACCAACAAATTCTTAGCTGCAACGTTTTCCCTGACCATAACTTCTGAAATACAGCTGTTGATCTGTATTTTGTAAACCTCTTTGATAGTATTTATCCAGAAATTACTTAAAAGATGTCCCTTTGGCATAACGCACTAGATAGTAGCAACATACAATGCTGTTTAACTAAAGTTTAGGCTTGCTTTGATATTAATGTAACTTTTTTAACCTAGTATAGTTCCATCCTCCAGACCCTGCTTTATGAGTGGGATACACTGGGTATGTTTTTTTAGTTTGGCTATTATAGGTCCATGCTTCTGTCTCCGGTGGTATTTCAATCTCATTTTGATATAATATATTTTTACAGCTTGACATGAGCAACCACTTGATTGGCCCAGAGATTATCTCATTAGCTGAAATGGATGTAGCCCCAGAAGATCTTGTATTTCACAAGTTCTATATGAACAAAATGAATTCCGCGAAGAAGCAAAAGAAGAAGAAGAAGAAGACAGCAGGGGATGAAGCTGCTGAAGAATTGTATGGTGGGAATGATGATGATGATGAAAGTGACAATGAAGAGATTGATAACATGCTGGACTCGGGTAATCCTTCTTTGGAGTCAAATGGTGATTATGACTATGATGACTTGGACATAATTGTGAATGAAGACGATGACGACTTGGTTGGAAATGAAAGTGATGAAGGGGTGGACTTTCCACCAGACATTGCTGATGGAGAAGATGGTGATACTGATGATAACTTCAGCGATAATGATGACTACGATGGTAATGTCGACATAGGTGATGCAGATGATGGGGATGATGAAGAAGATATATTTGAGGAGAAGAATCGGAAAAGAAAGCCAAATTGGCAAAATAAAGCATCGCCATTTGCAAGTTTAGAAGAATATGAACATTTATTGAATGAGGAGAGTCCAGCAGAGAGAGAATATGATGACAAGGGAAACAAACAGCATAAAGGGAAAGAACCCAAGTCGAAAAAGAAAAGAAAGACCTCAAAATGAGTTGCACTCGCGTTTTTTGCCATAATTTGTTCTTCTGAGTTTATTAATTGATTAACTTGACAACCTTTGTATTGGTATTCATTATCTAATACAAGTTATTCATCTTTCCTCCACTATTTGAAGTTAAACTTTTTAAATATGTAGTGTTGGAAATTTTCATCCTATCAATTTGTTTTCTCCCATATTCTCGGGGTTTCTGCTTTCGATCGTTCTCATTTCTTGGAACATACGACCATGACATGCACTGTCTTTTAAAAATAGTATCTGAAAGAAGAAAATTGCATTTATTAAAATCTTGTCGAGCAGGAACATTTGGAACAAAAGGTTCTGTTGTGCTGATGTGATAACCAAACAGCCAAGGCTTTACATAGAAGGAAACACAGTTAAGAATCAGGAAGTAGGAAATAAATTTTCAACTATATTTTGCACTGCTGAAAGAGCTCTTAGGCTGAAGCTGCCTTCACTTTTTCGATCAGGTCAGCTGCATCCTGAACAGTTGCAATGTTTTCAGCGCCCCCTTCCCCAATAGACACTCCAAACTTCTCTTCCAAAGCCATCATGATTTCAACCTGTTTTCATAGTAGACGTGCATTAGTTATAACCATGATTATGAGAATATGTAGCCTGGTATAATATACTGATCAATAACTAGTAGCTAAACATTCTTACAGTGTCGAGGGAATCAGCACCTAGATCAGCAAATTTAATTCCAGGGGCCACAGCAGTTTCATCAATAGATAGTTGCTTAGCAATTGTACTTTGAATAATCTGCAGAGTTTCTGGTTTAGCCTGCATCCAAAAAGTGATGATTTCAAGTTGTTAAATATGAAGCTTAAAGTGTAGAACTGTATGTAGGAGTAATAAGAGGGAGTAGCATTTATATCACTTCAATCTTACAGCGGAGCATGATATTGTCGAAGTCTTGAAACAATGAGAAATTGGTAATGATCTTTTTTCAGCAGCATATGAAATTTGGATATCAGGCGCAATTCGCAGACCACCCTACATTAAAATACTCAATAATTGATATTATTATAACATATTAGTCTAAGATGTAATACTGAGATGGAAGAGGTTGTGAAAAAGTACTAAGCAGGAAACTTAACAATTACCACGGGGGAGGAGCTGGTGACGTGCATGGAAGTGGAGGATGGGCATTTGGACGCGAAGGGAGCAGTATTAACAAGTAAGGTGGCTGAAGTTGAAAGAAAGGAAGCCATGAGAAATTAAATTAACAGGGGATGATAAACACAGAGATAATAAATATGGCAACTAATTGGTAAAGACTATATTATTATATATAATAGAAGGGGTGAAAAAAACAAGAAAATCAGGCCTCTCATGGACGGTGTATTCTAAGCGGCCCTTGTCTCGTATGGTTCACATTTGAGGTTGAGTTCACAAGTTTCGTATTAATTATGAAACTTTCAAAAGCACCATCACAAATGAAATAATTCATTCCCAGTTTGATATCAAAATGATGTGTAATTATCATAACTAACAATTTAGACTATTTAGTATGAATTTTATAATGCTCTGTTTGGGAACATGAATTTCATTTGAAATTTTGAATTTTATCAAATAACATGTTTGAGTAATCTTAAGAATTTGAATTTGGATTTCGTTTGAATTCCAAGGAATTCAAATAATAGTACAAATATGAGAATTTCTGTCATTTGAAATTCATCATTTGAAATGAAAAACAAGGCTGCCAAACAAAATCTAACAGTATTTCCCTGTATTTGGTTGAAATGGGGGTGTTCTTCACATACATAGGAATTATCTTCCGGTTACAACCAAATCAAGAGCTGTATCTCTATTTCTCCATATCCTATTCTATTTTATTACTAGTGAGTGACGATTCGACTTGAATAACATAACACATAGCTTCACAGTTCACAGTTGTCACATTTTAGCAACTACGAAGTAACAAAGTCTGATAATGCATCTGTCTACTCACCCTGATCCAGCCATTGATAAAACTGGGTCAGTGGGCCCTAAAAAATTATCCAACATAACTCCAGTAACACAGACAGGGAGTCTCTTCTTTGCTATAGGCAGGCAGACCACCAACGCTCCCACAAGACAAGACCAGTTCAAGGAGATTAATATGGAATAACATTCCACCTTACAGCTTACAAGATAGATATATACATAATATCGATATAATTTCATGGACATCAACGACAACCAAGTCCCCCTGGACGTAATTCAGTGAATTAGCCCAAACCCATAAGTGGTGTACTTTGGTATTAGACCCTTAAACAATGGCAAATACTTGAAAAGCAGCAGCAATTGAAAAGGTTTGCTGTTGCACCTGTAAATTTGGATTTGGAGATATCAATTGACTCCTCCATTCACAGTTTTTCAGTGTTATGAAGCTAAAAAGGCCTACGACTACCATAAAATGGAAAGCTGACAAGGAGAACAAGAATACAAGTTCACTGAGAGACTTGAGTTGAGCTATACTGAAATCTGGGGAAGCTTACAAGCAAGCTGAAAGCTTGAAGTTGCAACAGCTTGTGGAAATGGAGAAGAGGATTAAGTTTACACAGGGTTGTGGAGTACAGAGAATGCAATTCTATATCTACACACTACTGGACTGCAAATCTAGCCAACGCGTGGGAATTTCTGTATTATCAGTTATCAGATTAGAGGAATTTAGATTAAGATTCACGTGGAACTAACTTGGCTTGTTTATCAATGTGTTGCCCTTGTCGTCAAGAACGTACCCCAAATTTGCATATGCTAATTAAAGCTTGTATATGATCTTTCATTGAATTTGCTGTCAATTGCTCCAATCAAGGCCAAAGCTTATAATAATGCTACCAAATTAGATCCTTAGAACCATCCATCCTTAACAAAGCACCATCCATCCTTAACAAAGCACCATATTCAATACCTGCATTAACATGCATGTAAACCGTACCAATGTAATACTAACAATTTGGTGCAGCGGTATATAATTCGTATCACTTGTTGCACATTAAATGTGTATTGCCTTCGAAAATGTTTGCTTTCTTGATGTAGATGTACAAGAGGGGGCTCAACCTGGAGGAGCAAAGAGCACCTGCCAAAACCACTCTTAGATAAAAACACCTAGTCTTTTGAATCCTTACTGCTAGTCTACCTCAAAAATCAAATTATAACAAAAAAAACTGAACGACTTGATTACACCTAATTACTGGGCATAAGAGACATCAAGTTGAATCAGGGCCATGTTAAATGGCATGCCATACACTTCCGGGTTAGAAATTGTTTATGTATGAGTTAATAAAATGATGATACTGTTCCATGCGTCTTTGGGTCAGTGAGAAATGAAGTTTTAACATCAAACACGAAGCTAGAAAATATATTGATAGTTGATGAATATAAAAAAGTCTACCATATCCAAACTTACAACCAAAAGTCAACTGATAACCACATAATGCGACACAACATTGCCCACAGATTGCTAGTACTGTCTGAAAGTCAGATTTAGACGACCGGGACGAAGATCTGATTCTTGCAGCAGGGCCTGTGGAGCAGTATTAGGAAGAATGGAAGTCACGCCATGGTATACATGTCTAGACTTGCCACCAAATATCAGAACATCACCTGATGCCAATACGACCTTCTCAGCCTTGTTGATATCCATCTGATCACCATATAAAAATTCTGCAGAATTGCCAATTGAGATGGAGACTACAGGTAGTCCTCTATTCAGACTTTCCTGGCTTTCATCTTTATCCTGCAAAAGAATAACACACATCATGTCACCTCAATATACAATTCTTACTAGATCTCCTCAAAGTCTTTCACTTTGCCCTTCCAAACAAATTCACATCCACAACTACATAGCTTCTCGATTTATCAGGGAAAAGATTAAAAAACATAGACTAGTTTCATTGATTAAGAGAACAGAGAAGTATCTAGGAACTAATGCTATCTCAAGGAGTGTGAAGACAACCAACTCGTCATTCTTCAAAGAAATACAGAATGGGGGCGTAGAGCAATAACAATGCCAAGCTAAACGTAATCAATTCAAGGACCAAAGTCAAACATCAATTAGTCAAAAAGTAATATATGAACAAAAGATTGTTATGCCTTTTTGGAGCAGTAAAACTGGTGTAAAACTACCATTTTGTGTAACTGTTGCCTCATAACAAGTCCATGTATAACGTACAACACCATATAACTACACGGGACAATAAAAATTTATGATTGAGTAATGCGTATATATATAACATAGTTGCAGGTGACATCCGTACATGCTAAGTTTTACTTGTAATTGGAAGTCAATTATACCTTGTGTAAACCAAGCCGCCCAGTGCTTGTATAAAAATTCACAATGCAGATATCAGGGGCCATTGAGGGCAGGTCACTTTCTACATTTGTTTGCTTGTCTTCTTTCAATAGATAGGCATGGGTATATTGTATTGCTCTTTGAACTAGCTGATGAAATTCACTAGGAATTGGAGGAGGTTCAGCACCATCTTCTGGTCTTTGTCCTCCGTAGGAGCTAGTTTTAGGATCCCAATTTTTACCAAGGCACATCATCTTCAAATGCATAGTAGCTCCATCCCCGTAACCAGGCTGGTAAAAACCACCATTGCCTTGACCAAGTTTTCGACATGTTTTCACAATTTCCACCTGAAGGTTTTTACAACGTGGACATATCTCAGTGACATATCAGTAATTGCAGAAGGGAAGATTGTCCAAAGCATGGCTATACAGCTGCTCCATTTTAAGCATTTATATTATGCTAACTAATAGCTATACCATAAAATTTTATAGAAAATAAAAAATTAAAAAAAACATCAGTATAGTCGATACAACTTGATCAAGGGAGGGGCACAAGAAGATTAATAGGCACTGAGATAAACATAGAAATAGATGTACCTGATCTTTACAGGAAATGAAGTTGTTTAGAAGCACCATTCCAGGTCTTAATAATTTTGCAGCTTGTCCTCCCATAGAAGGGTTGAGTTTCCTTTTATCTCTGTTCTGCACAAGTAGTGAAGGTTTTAACTTAGGAGTCCCTGTTTTGGTGAGGCAGATGTCAAAAGGTATACATGAGGTTGGAATACTAATAGTTTTCTCCTGAGGAGTGTTTTGACCGGCTGGATGCTTTTTAAATTGCACAGGTGAAAGTTGTTGAAAACCAATAGCAATGCTTGTTCGAGGGGATACTAGTAATTCATTCAATTGATTAGCAGGGGATGATCCACCTGAAGACTTATTATCCTTGCCATCATCAGAGGATACATGAGCAGCGACAGCCTGTCAATAATAATAATAATAATAATAACAGTCCAAATGGAGAATGATAATATTATAAACTCGTCCGTAGAAAATTATAAAACAATCCAAATGCATGTACCCACGTTCAGGTCATAAGTTTAAATATGAAAAATATACAGTACTACAGGGGTTAGGGAAGATAAAAAAAGAAGATGCAGTACACAGGCGCCAGTAAGTAATGATAATGATTATGATTATGATTATACAAATAAAACAAGATGGTAAATAGAGAAAAAGAATGAACGAAAGTATAGTAGATTACAGGGGGGGTTGTATGAGTTGATGGTGAAGATCGTCCACGGATACACACATCTTTCTCACCAGTTGGACGCCGACCTCGACCGCGACCGCCACCGTGATTCATCATTTACGGAAAGGAAAAGGGGGCTGGTCTGTCTATTTAGATTCGTTTTACTATTATTCCACAAACAAAAAGGAGCAAGTAGTAGTAGTGTCTTCAAACATTCAAGTGATGCTACACCTCCCCACTTCACACGCTTTGCCTCTTCTTGCTTTTCTCACTTTGCCTGCCATCTATACTTATAAACTAAAATAAATATTAATATGTTATTAATTAATAGGATTAAAAACCCTCAACTCTTATTAGAGCTAAATTTCAAAAATAATTATTTATATCTTAAAATTATAAGTGAAATTTAACAATTTTTTAAATATTTTTTTAAGTTGTTTAAATTAGAATATTAAATTTTGTTAATATATTTGAAATTAATAAAATAAATATTAAATTTTGATATAATATTCACGTGATTCGAATTTATGTCAGTTTTTTTTAATTATATGTATTAGATTTTAGTATATTTTTTATGAGGTTCAATCATAAAATTGATGTATATAATTTCGGAATATATAAATATGACAAAATTAGTATTATTATTATTTTAAATACATACATATTATTTTATATATAGATTTTATTGAAATCATGCTTAAAATTTTATTTTGAGTATCATCATAATACCAGATGATAGATTCTGTCGTGCATTTTCAAATATCATTATGATTTGGTTAGAAATTTATTGTTTGACATATTCCAGAGGACGTAGATTTAATCTAAAAAGAGGTGTCTTGTTAACATTTTCAAACTAACTAGTATTTTGGTATATATTTGAGATAGAGTAAAAATATACCTGTGTCGTTTTCTAACATATTTGAAATTCTTGATTTCTAACGTTGTTAAGTTTTTTCAAAGAAATTAGAAATGTCATCAATAAAAAAAATCGTTGTTTCACTGTAATATATACTTTAATGAATAAGATTTACAATTTAACGAAATTTTGTGACACAATTTATTCAATTAGTAAAACTTTTATTTTTCTTAATAATATTTTTAGTTATATCTAAATAAAAAAACAAAACTTTAATACAAAAATAATAATATATTAAATTTAACCAATTTATTAAAAATATAATAATATAGTCACACACAATATTTAAATGAAATATTGAAAAATAAAAATAAAAATAAAATTGAAAAAAATAACAAATTATTTATAAATTATTTATGAATTAAGAATAAACGGCCTACAGACCCGTTTGAATTTTATTTTATAAATTATTCATGAATTAAGAATAAGCGTATTTGAATTAAATTTTTGAGATACAAACTGCAATTTAATTTTATATTATTATAATAAAAATGCCAATGATATACGCTTGTCAAATATGACTGCATAGTAAAATTAGGAGATAAAAAAAAGGGGGCAAAACGCAACGACAACAATTGCATCTCTGAGCAGCAGGAGATTCAGACGAATTTATATATATATATATACTAGGTACAGACATATAACTCCGCATTCAGCAGCTTCTGTATACAGGTATAATTCATGTAATACATACAACTATTGTTATTAATTCTATTCCAGTAGTTCAAGTTATGTTTTAATTTCTGTTAAAATCCTCCAACAGTCATGTCTTAATATCTATTGTGTTTGATATGTTTATTATTCTTTTCAGTTTCGCTTCAGTAATTTTTATTTTAGGTAGCCACTGGCTGGATAAATATTTGATATTCGCTCACATTGCTTTTGTTGTTTCAGTTAATCCTTTTACATACCATCAAAATCATTACCATGATTGGTTTTGTAATATAGCTTTGATTCGTAAATCTAAATCACATAATAATCAAATTCTTTTTTAAATAGTGCCAAAATATTTGTGAAAACGGGGTTCACTTCACGACAAACCTTTTAGCATATAAACTCCACAAAATTTAAGAATCCACTAATATCGGTATGGTATTAACATGGCTAGAATAAGTCGGGTCACTCTAATAGTATAGTATAGTAAGTAGACTATTGTATTGACAGAGAAGGACTAATTAATATAAAATTCAAGCAGTTATTTCTTATAATATAAAATTGTGGAGAATAATTATGTGTTTTAACTATCTACTAACTAATCTAATAAATAAATAAACTATAAGAATTCAATATGAGAGTAAACAATCAAGTACTAGGGTTCGTCATTGACTATCATGAATATTTAAATTATTCCTCTTATTTCGTTACAATCATTATATTTGTAACTTACATAAGATTTTATTTGACATAACATAAATATAAATTGATGTTAAAATAAACATTTTCATAAATAACTAATTGATGATCAAATAATCCTATTATATTATTAACATTTTGGATCGTGTTAGTTTATTCATCGGTAATTCATGTTATTTTTTGGCTGTGAAAAGGCCTTTGCTAGAATACAGTACAAATAGTTGTTGTTGGAGGAATTTCGTAATAACAGATTTCAGAGGTTTGCGGGAATAATTGAGCAAAAAGTGTAATAATATGAATGTTAATGGGGATTAGAGCTTGTAAAAAAGATTGGGTTAGACTTGGGAGGTGTCTTGATTTGTCTCGTATATCGGATTCCTTTTGCCAAGATGTCTGCGTACGTATTTATATACGATCAAACCCACACAATTCTGTTATAATTGGATATATCCCCAGAGACTTTAGAGATATATTTGTTAAATATGTGAATTAATTAATTTTTTCTGATATAATCTTCGCGTTATGATACCTTTCTGATTTGAAAGATATCGTTTGGAGATATTTTCCGTAATTAATGCATTGAGATTGATTCTTTCCTCGTTTTAGAGAGAGGATATCTTGGAGATTAAGCAATTGATTATTAATGAAATTAATACTAAAAATAAAGCGAAATAAAAAGACTATGCCAAAAATATGGCATAACAACTACTCCCCAGTTATTCAGTGCAGCTTGCTATAGTCGAGAACTAATCATTCTTCAATAGTTGAAACAACTGAAAATAACAGATCAATAAATAATATGGAGCATCACAGTACCCGTAATTCGTATGTGGATGCAGGTATGACATCATGCAAGAACCAAAATAAGATATATGTTTTGCCAAGGTTTGTAAGTGCGTGAGCATAATAATTTTGTAGAAATTCACTGCGATCTTCATTGTCAAGTTAGGACCTTGGCATTTGTATAATCCGAATTGGTGTACATGCTTTGCAAGTGTCTATGCGAACCACACAAGAAGTATGATGTCTTCGATCACCCCTGAACTCCCTCAGTTAGAACGTGAGGCCTTTAATAAGTTCTGCCTATCGACTCTCTTTGGAGGTGGGCCTTCAATAATATAAGTTTTACCCATCGACTCCGTGTTGAGGAGGAAGGTATTACAGAATGCAAGTTTTGCTCGTTGGCTATCCGTTAGGGAGGAGAGCCTTCAAGGGGTTGATGACTCCTTACTTCAAACGTGTAACATTGCGGGAATTATTGTTTCTCATGGCTACCCTACTTGACAATTTAAGCTCGCAAGTTTGAAAAAACAAATCTTGAAATATATATGTATTACCGCGACAATATTTGCAAAATATTTTGAACACAATCCAGACGCATTCACAAATATGCTGATTTGAAAATGTCGCGATATATATATATATATATATATATATTATCTTAAAATATGCTCCTTGATTGAATTTTTTTTGTTAAAGATAGTATGCCTTGCCATAGCGGCTAAATATTTTTTTTCAAAATTATGCAGCTCGTACAATCTTATAAACATATCCAAAATCATCAAAACAAAAATATTGTACGATTTATTTTCTAAAATATTTGTGTCTCCCAAAATATTGGTTGCACAAATTTTCAATCACAATATATGTAGCTAGCACGAATTTTTGGATAATAAAATATATTTCATGCATGACAAATAATATATGTGATTGCCAGAAAATAAAAATAAGAAAACTTATCTCGTATTTTTGTCCGATGGATATGATATGTAGATGTTGATGGTGAGGGTTCCAACACCATGATCTGCTTACAATAGTCTCCTCATCTTTATTCCCATGATTCTTTGCTCCTATTTTCCGTTGTATGTTGTTTAACACGCCATAACTCCATCGTTCGACTCCTCCACTGAAGTTGTCCAAAATCTTTTATTAACTCCCTATGTGTATTGTGTTTATTCGATATGTCGTTTGTCCTCCACAAACGAAAATAACTCCTCCTTTTAGCGCCAATTGTTACCGGGAGAAACTGATATAACAGTAATTTGGAGGTTTGCTGGAATCATGGAGCAAAATATGATGATTTTGCTTATGAACTTGACGAAGAACGCGAAAAACACGGAAGAAAAATGATGAATTTTGGTAGCTGATCTTGCTGTTGATTCGTTAGAAGGCCATAGAATATGTTTGCTCTCTTGCTGCCACCTATCAATCCAACTGAAATAAGAGACCTACGTACCCTATTTATAGGGGTTCAAGCTACACGTAGTTCTTGGAGGACAAGTTACCTATATGGGCTTGGTATTGGTCCGGTTCATCAGGTCCAAATCCTCAGACGTGAAGGGCTTTGGCCCAAGTCCGTGCGGATGTGAATGGCAGGCTTCCCAAATATCTGTAACTATCATAGCTCAAGCCCATTCGGCTCCGGGGGCTGTCATGGAGTTGTGGAGCAAGGGATCCCCGTAAAGAGTTGTGCGCGATGTGGCCTCGCGGGAGCAGTATGTAGAGGTGACCCTGAGCGGATCCCTTGATGAGATGAGAGTCTGTGGGGCTAGCTGTATTCAAATAGATAGTATGTTGAAATATTACCCGTGGGGGTCTTCCATAGTCTTCGGATTGGTAAATAATATCAAGTGAGGTGAGCCCATGAGGCTAGTCCTGTCAATTTGAGCGATTTTCACAAAATGGCAAAAGAGGTGCTCCCAAAGATGTATTATGACTACTACTCTGGGGTGCTGAGGACCAGCACACGCTTAAAGAAAATGTCGAAGCTTTTCGTAGAATTAAGTTACTAAGCTGTTGTCTTTTTTGAATTTCGCTAATAGTGCATGTACTATATTATAAACTCATGTTCATTTACTATCAGTATCAGGCCAAGGATTCTGGTTGATGCGAGCAAAATAGACATGTCCACCACCATATTGGGTTACAGGTTATCAGATCCCGTTATGGTTGCTCCTACTGCTATGCATCAGTTGGCACACCCTGAAGGTCTTCAAGTTTTTCACAAGAGATTTTCAACTGAGTTTTGTATATGGTTTTGACTCCTTTAATAGCATATACTTGCAACAGGGGAGGTTGCGACAGCCAGAGCAGCAGCAGCATGTAACACCATAATGGTAATCACTTTTATCCCAGCACTTTTCTTAATGTGCAAATTGTACAGTGAATTGTTTTTCATTTCAGGTGTTGTCATTTAACTCTACCTGCACGGTGGAGGAGGTTGCTTCCAGCTGCGATGCTGTTCGCTTCTTTCAGTTATATGTATTTTCCTCACACGTGAACTCTTTGATAGCAACAAAAATATTTATTTCGTTATTACCTTCACAAGTTTCTTTGTTAAATACTTTATTCATTCCGGTTAAAGCTAATTTTCTTTTCTTGGCTTCCTGTTTGATAATGACTACGGACTCGCAGATATATTAACTTTGCTTACCACTATTGACCCGAATTGGAACTGTTTTTTCCTTGTGCAAACATCTGTGATATCTTTTTTTAATTTGTTATCTATCAACTATTAGGTTCTTAAGAGACGTGATATATCGGCTCTGATGGTGCAAAGAGCTGAAAGAAACGGTTTCAAAGCCATCGTTCTTACTGTTCACACTCCCAAACTTGGTCGATGGGAAGCAGACATAAAGAATAAGTCATATATCATTTCCCGTCTTTTATCTTGTTTTCACAGATGTTACATCACCTGCACTTATCTATTGCAATTATCCTGTACTTTATATGCAAAATATGACTGTAGTTATGCATAGTGTGTTAGTAAAGATCTCTATCAGTTGTTTAACTTGCATTGATACTTACAACATATATATCAGACTCTAACCGAATGCAATCTTGCAGAATGATTGCACCTCAGCTGAAGAATTTTGAAGGCCTCTTATCAACTGAAGTGCACTCAAGTGTGAGTAGCGAATCTAAATTAGCTTGTTAATGTCAATTGATCCTTTACATAGAAATATAATTGAAAATACCAACTATACTAATGAAATCTTTTAGCTTCTATGAGATTCCTCTTGGTGTTTTGCATTTTAATTATTTATAATGAACACATTATAGAAACTTAATAATTACTAAATTATAATGAACATATTATAGAATATTAATATTTAATAGTTACTAAATTATAATGAACGCATTATAGAATCTTAATAATTACTAAATTATATATAGACATATGGTTTTTTTGTAAATTAATTTCATTAAATACATAAGAGAATTCTTATACTTGTCAAATTATTTTAAATACATAGTAAAAAATTTTGAATCACAAATTATTTTTTATAGTTAAAAGTATTATATGATAGTGTTAAGATTCTTTTATGTGACACAAAAATATACATTTTTTGGAGTACAACAAATTTCCCTATATATTTTTGTAGTGAATTTGTTTTTTATATTATTCAATATAATGTACAAGTGTGTAATAGAATAAGAATATAATATTTGAAATTTATTTAATTGTACATTGAATATTTATTAAATTTAGTGTCAGTAGAACCTTAATATTTATTAGTTTTTGATAATGAACTCATTATAAAATCTTAATACCTACAAAATTATATATGAACACATAATTTATTTTAGTAATTTAATTTTAATAACACATAAGATAATTCTATTACTTGTCAAGTTATTTTTAAATACATTCCTTGGGATTCTTTACAGTGTTGTGAAAATTATATTTTTTAAATTAATATTACAATTATTTATTATTATAATTGTTTGAAAGGGACATTTTTATTCACGCGCCCTGCCCTGGTAAGTACCTAGTCGGGCCTTTTTTTGTTCCAACGAATCCTAGCTAAAATTTCTCTAATTTTCTATTAAAGCAACAACAAAAAGATGAAGGGATGTTTCCATCCTTATTAGATAAAAGAATGTAACATCAATACATCATTTCTTATTATCCTTTTTTATTTTATTTTTTCAATTTTTGAATCTCCACGAAAAACATCAACACTCTCATGTTTTGATTATCCCAAATTACTCATGTTCGACAAAAGGACCTTTGTATATAATAATCGCATTTTAGCGGGTATAGTTTAGTGGTAAAAGTGTGATTCGTTCGAGTAATCCAAAAGTTAAGGGGTCTTTCGGTTTGATTCATATTTCATATTTCGATAAAAAAAATTATTTCTTAAAAGGATTTAATCCTTTACCTCTCAATGACATATTCGAGGAAAAATAGAAATTATCGTGATTTGTATCCAAGGATTGCTTAAAATTTTTTTAAATTGGATTATGAAATTGCGAAACATAATTATTAAATTACTTCCAATTGACTGGGTATGAATAAAGGATCCATGGATGGAGATAGAAAAATAGATTCCTAATCGTAACTAAATTTTCCAATTTTTTTATTTGTATAAAATAAATTGAAGTAAATATAGCTATTAAACGATGACTTTAGTTTACTAGAATTATCAGCATATTATTTTAGCTCGGGGGAAACAAAACCTTTTTCCTCAGGATCCTTTCAAATAGAAATAGAGAACGAAGTAATTCGAAAGGTCGTGATAATCATCTTTTTCTAGAGGGATCATCTATAAAGCGAATCTTTTTTAATGTGTTAAAACAAAGAGCTGACATAGATGTTATAGATATAATTTTTTGTAATTTAGTTCACATCTTAAATTTAGGAATTTTTCCATTTTTCATAAAGGAGTCGAATGAAACCAAAGTTTCATGTTCGGTTTTGAATTAGAGACGTTCAAAATGCTGAATCAACGTCGATTATAATCCCTAGCCTTTCAAGCTAACGACTAAAATAAATAAATAAATGTTTTTTATATATTATATTTTTTTATAGATATAGACTCTAATTTCTATAATCTAATAGATTTTAATTATTAATTAGAATCTATTCATCGTTCAATATATAATATATAATTTTAAATAATATCAATGAAAAGCGTTTATTGTCTAATGAATATGACTGAGGTCTTCTAATCCTTTGATATAGGTTCAAATCCTATTGGACGTGATTTATTTCCATATATATTTTTTATATTTCGAAAGTATTTTTGGAAGACTTCAATACGAGACGCTCAATTATCCTTTATTTGTGAGAACTTTTATGAAATCTTTTATGCTTGTTCCTGAAGTATAAAACATTCCATCTATTCATGAATAACTTCTTTCAAAAGGGCTTCTACTTCCTCGGTAAATGTCTTGGCAGAAGATATTATTTTTTGAAACTTCGGTTTATTTGTTTTTAGATAAGTATGTAACTCAACAAGAAATTTCCTTGTCCAATTTCTAATGAATCAAGATAGCCATTTCTTCCGGTATAAATAGTCATTATATGTTCTTCTACCGCAAGATGGATGGATTGGGATTGTTTAAGCAATTCACGTAATCGTTGACCTCTTGCCAATTGATTCTGAGTAGCTTTATCGAGATCAAAAGCAAATTGTGCAAAGCCTTCTAATTCTGTGAATTGCGCTAATTCCAATTTTAATTTGCCAGCAACTTGTTTCATAGCTTTAATTTGAGCTGAAGATCCCACTCTGGAAATGAAGATACCCACATTAATAGTAGGTCTGATTCCAGCATTGAATAAATCGGCTGATAAAAATATTTATCCATCAGTAATCGAAATTACATTAGTAGGAATATAAGTCGAAACATCTACTGATTGAGTTTCAACTATTGGCAAAGCATTCATACTTCTTTCATCTAAAAGACAACCTAATTTAGCAGCTATTTCCAAAAGGCGTGAATGCAAATAAAAAATATCTCCTGGATAAGCTTCACGACTTGGCGGTCTTCGTAATAAAAGAGACATTTGTCGATAAGCTTGGGCCCATTTGGAGGGATTATCATAAATTATTAAAGTGTGTCATTTGCGGCACATAAAAAATTTCACCGGAGCAGCGCCTGTATAAGAAGCAGCGAAGTACTGTAATGTAGGAGGAGAATTCGCCGTTTTAGCTACCATAATGGTGTATTCCATCATCCCCTTTCAGCCATAGAAGATGCTTTTTGACTAATAGCTACATAAACACATTATATTTTGGCTTTGGTTCAAAATCGTATATGTTGCTACTGCTGTTTTACCATTTATATGTCCCCAATAATTGATTCTCGCTGACCACTCCCTATAGGTATCATCGAATCAATAGCAATAAACCCTGTTTGCAGAGGCTCTTATACGGAACGTCGTGAAATAATACCCGGAGTAGGAGATTCAATTAACCGATATTCAGAAGCTGAGATTTCACTCCTACCATCAATAGATTTAGCCAGGGCATTTACAACATGACCCAAATAGGTCTCATTCACGGGTATCTGAGCAATTTTTCATATTGCTTTTACAGAAATTCCTTCTTGTCTCAGCAAACCATCGCCCATTAATACAACACCGACATTTGTTGATTCCAAATTCAGAACAATGCCTACTGTACCCTCTTAAAATTATACTAATTCACCCGCCATTACTTCATCAAGACCATGAATATGAGCAATGCCATCACCTACTTGCAGTACGGTACCGGTATGTACAATTTTTACTTCTCTATTATACTCCTCAATATGCTCACGGATAATTTTACTAATTTCGTCGGCTCGAATGGTTATCATGAGTATTTCTTACTTCATTTTTGAAAGAAAAAAAAAGAGTTGAAGGACTAATCAGTTATTGCCCCATGTTAGGTCCAAAATCATCATAGAAGGGGGGTTGAATATGATATGGTAGATTTTTCGTTTAATTGTGAATTAAGTGTTTGTGTTCTTGAGATATGAAAATGGCAGTTAATGAAACACAATGATTCGGGGAAATAAAGATACATTATTAAATTCTTGAGTTCTACACTTCTAATAAAAAAGATTAGCTTCAATGGGTTCAATAAATATTACAACAAATATACAGTTGGGTGAGTTTAATGTTCGCCTTTAATGGAGCTCCCGTCTGTATGTCTTTTTTGTTGAAGATGAATGAATCCCTTTCATGTCCATATTGATTTCACTCATATATATTCTGTAGTCTTTTTGGAGATTGATTTCCAACAATGTATAAGTCCTATGTTGATCCTGTAGAGTATTGATGGTGTGTAGGCACCACATAAATGTTTTTTGCACCTTGAACATGTTTGTTGCACCAAGTAAACTTTGTTGCACCTCCAGACTAAGGTTAGTTGCACCTATACAGTTGTTTCCTTGTATAGGCGTCGCTAATGACTTAGAAAACATTCTCATAAGTTTAGTTGTGCCTTAATGCTCATTTGTTGCGCCTGCACACCAGTTTTAGTGTGTAGGCACCACAAAACTTCCATTGAACTTATGTTGCGCCTTGAACATAGCTATGTTGCGCCACACCTTGTTTTGTTGCGCCTGCACTCTCATTTCCTTGTGCAGGTGCCACGAACTCTTCACTTAGTCTTCCCTTAGCTTTGAACTTGGTTTTGTTGCTCCTAAGCAAAGTTTGTTGTGTCACTCGAGTACCTCAAGAGTACAGGAGCCACCAAATATAGTATTAATTGCCTTAACATATATCTTGAATTCTTGAAGTAATTACTACTTGTTTTTCACTCTTCTAGCTTGATCAACTGATTTTCTTCTGATTAACAAAGACAATTCTTTTCTTGTTGTGCTGACGCTTAGTGCACTGGTCTGGTTCACAAACGACTAACACTGAATTGAATTCCCTTGACTTCTGTTCTATTTCAGCTGATTAACTTTGGACTGTTGCATTGCTTCTGATAACTGAAACCCTTTGACAATTATACACAAATCATTACACTATATTTAGTCTAAAATCTTCTGAACTCTTATTTATTGTTGAGGCCTGAACGTATAAATGAACTTCTCTCACTGTCGTTCAGTAAGCCTTTCATCGTGAATGCTCTGCAATGATGTGTTTATGATTCCTGTTTACATGTCCTTCTGAATTCATGTGCTGCATATTAGTATTATTTATCTGTCTTTATTTCTTAGTTGAGTTATCGTTATCACTATTACATACTACGTTACATTATGCTTTATACCCCAAGATGCCAATATTGTCACGTATCATACGTAAATATAACTCGTTGTTCAAACAACTACTCAAAGTTCCTAGAGCCCCTTGTAAGGCTTGTTGGAAAACCCGTTGTCGGACTTGATTAATCACCCTTTGTTGTTCAAAATGAATAGTTTCATTTTTGTAATTTTCTAGTTGTTTCAAAGTCTTGGAAGTGGAATTAATAAAATTCAATCTTTCTCGCTCCATCTCAGAGTATCCATTGACTCGAAACTGATATGCCTCCATTTCCACTTTTCGTAAATGTGTCCGGGTCGTTTCCAGTTGTTCAATGGCTCTCCCACGATGTTGGAATTTATATATTTTTTATTTCAAATAAATAAAATATTATCCCAATTTTATAGTTTGTTTCAAAAGAAAGATTATATATATTATTTTATGTGTGAGATTTTTCGTTTTAAGACTTTAAAAGGAGATTTTTTTATTTTTTATATTTCTTCAATTATATTTTTTGGTGAAGATGACTCTCTAGGGTCAGGGTTTTAGGTAAGTTCGATGGACATGGGAAAAATGGGTTTCCATGATTTTGATTACAAAACTCAAAAATTATTTTCTCACATATATAAACAAGTTTATGGGCAATGATCAAAGTGGTTTTCAATCTGTTTCCATGTACTACACCAGTGAGGCAGACGTCGTATAACGCTGGAGGTTGATTTTCATGAGTCCGTGTGTATGTAGCAGGGCAAATTTAACTGTAGCGTAGTGATTAAGTTCACGACACAACTTTTGTTCAGATAAGTTGTCTTCATTTTCATCTAATAAATTTTGATTTGTTTCCTATTTTTATTTTCATCATATGAGATATCATATACTCTGCTCAATATTTTGTCTACTCCTTGTGACTATATACATATCCCCAATATGTATGGAGATTGAGCTACCATGATTATTTTTATTTTTACTTATGATGATGCATGTGATATTTATGTAAGAGTTTACATAATGCAAAAAGTGTTAAAACCTGTTTGATAATATTCCTAAGTGAAATATGATATCTTTTGAGAACCATTCTTAATATATGTGTAATTGTTGGTTATCTTTTCGTATACATATCTGAATGAGTGGTGGATACCGGTGTAACTCATCATATATATGTCTTTATTGGAGTACGGGTGAAGCTATTCTTTATGCTTGTTATGTGTTTAATCGTGTACCATATAAAATGTTAGATAAAACCCTTTATATTTTGTGAAAAGGTTTCAAGCCAGTTATCTCAAAGTGTGGGAGTGTTTGGGAAAATTAGGGCTCCTAAATTTTCAAAGAAATAGGATCGGGCCCAAGACGACATATTATATTTTTGTTGGCTTTAATGATGCTCCATATAGACTTATTTTTGAAGTTGCATATGATTTTGTTTCATATAAAGAATCAAGAGATGTTTAATTCTTGAGCATATATTTCCTATGAAATTGACTATCATGTTTGCCTCATGCATATTCTTTGTCGATATCTTCTGACACTCTTGAGCCTAGGAGTAAGAGGGCTAGGATTGGGACACGTTTTGGTCTTGGTTATGTTACTATTTTTTTATTGAGAAAGAATTTTTAAGTGAGAGGAGATAAATGCTTTCATTTTTTAGGAAGATCTCAAAACGTATGATGAGGCTATGAGATCATTATATGGTTTTAGGCAAGCACCCAAAGTCCGTTATAAAAAATTTCATAAACCATCACCTCTAATGGCTTTCAGGTAAATGATTCTAATGCTTGTGTTTATTCCAAATTTGATCAATTTGGTTGTGTGATCATATGCCATATGTGGATGATATGTTAATATTTGATACTAATATAATGTTGTTAACACAAGCAAAGTTAGATATTTTCTTTATTTTGTTGTGGGGGTTGCCAATTTTTTGTCAATATTAATACATTATGTATGTGTACAATATAATTACTTAAGTTAATTGGATGTCATGTTAATTGAGTTACATGCACATTTTATTTCTGTTTGAGAAAACAATATTTATTTTGATGACAAACAATGAGTTTGTATTTCAAGAAAAGTGATCGGCGTTGTGAGATTTGCAAAAGTTGGCACAATTTAAATTTATAAGAAAGAGAGAAAGAGAAGGCATAGAGCTTAAGGCATGCTAATGTGTAAATCTGATCAGTAATTGTGATATCACTTGACTATGAAAAGTATGAGTGGAATACTGCAGATTCTCTCAGCAAAGGTCCTAGTGAAATTTTGTTGCTAGAGTTGGCACAAAATAGGTTTTTATACCTATCGTAGAGTGAATTGTGATGAATCACAAAAGAACTCGAGTTTATGGCCTTTGCACAGTGCTAGAGTTAGCACAAATAGGAATGGGTTTGAAGCTATTGTGGAGTGAATTGTGATGGATACCCATCTTAGGAATGTCTAAGTTCAATGGGTCAAACGAAGTCACAAAAGAACTTATGTTTATATATACTACTACCATTCTAATTAATAAAGTGATGTATTATCTTTTTTATTTTCATACGGTTAGGATGAACTAATGTTCTTAATAAGTTCATAGCCTTGTAAGGTGGTTTGCGACAATACAAACTTGATGAACTTACCTATGTGAATGTGGGGGTTACGCCCAACCCCTTATGAGATCCTATAGGCTAAGGACTCTAGAGCATTCATGAATATACAGCTACAATGCGGGGCATCTTATAATAAAATTGTGATTGACATTATCAAGGTTAATGTCATGCGAAAACACTTTTGATTTGAGAAATGTTTTAGTGCGCATATATGTTTTCACTAATTACCATGAGAGGTTCAAGATTTTTTTCACCTAATATGTTTGTGGAACATACTTGTATGCATTAGATATCAATTCAAGTCCACAAGACATTGATACTTAATAAACTGATTATCCATTGCCCATAAAACTTTTTTTTTCTTTTGAAACATGTGGGGAATTGTTGGAATTTATATATTTTATTATTTCAAATAAATAAAATATTATTCAAATTTTATAGTTTATTTCAAAAGAAAGATAATACATATTATTTTATTTGCGAGACTTTTCATTTTAAGACTTTAAAAGGAGACCTTTTATTTTTTAGACTTCTTCAGTTATATTTTTTGGTGACAAACGACTTTCTAGGATCAGGGGTTTCGGTAAGTTTGATGGACATGGAAAAATGGGTTTCATGGTTTTGATTACACAACTCAAAAATTACTTTCTCACATATATAAATAATTTTATGGGCAATGGTCAAAGTGATTTTCAATCTGTTTTCATGTACTAAACCAGTGACACAAACATCGTGTAACGTTAGAGGTTGATTGTCATGAGTCTGTATTTATGTAGCGGGGAAAATTCAACTATAGCGCAGTGATTAAGTTCACTCACGAATTTTGTTCAAATAAGTTGTCTTCATTTTCATCTAATAAATTTTAATTTTTTCTTTATTTTTATTTTCATCATATGAGATATCATATACTCTGCATAATATTTTGTCTACCCCTTGTGACTATATACATATCCCCAACACACGTAGTTCTTCTGAATTTCGAATAGTATTCAAGATCCTCTGTTTTTGATTATCTAGTAAATCACTTAATGAAAGTAGATTCTCTTTCCATTAATTTAAAAACTTTCATGATCCCAATTTTTATAATAAGTGGTTCAAATAATTTTATCCATATGAGTGTTCTATATAGATAAAATTTTCATTTTTAAATTATCTCTATATTAATATTACTATTCATATAGTGGTAGAAAGAGTACCATGTTGCGTCTGGACATAAACGATTTAGCTTTAACTATAGTTAATGGTCCCAGATTTTTGGTTGATAAAGAATCAAAACGGATTTAACAACGAATCATGAAATGCTATGGTTCTATTATATGATTTCATTATTCAGAAGTAATTCGTAAAATCATGTACCTCTCTTTCCTAGTTATAAAATCGACTTAGTGAAATCCCCTATTTCACTATTTCTTATGTTCGTCATCTAGAACTAAAAAGTGTCAAATAAGTTGATAGAGAATACCCGGTGATCGAATTTATGCCAGATGCATTAGCCTCTCGTTTAGGAACCATCAACATGGACATAAGCCACTTTTCTGAAAGATTGTTCTTGTATTCTGCACTTTTCTGAAAGATTGTTCTTGTGTTCTGCATGAAAGTGTGCCTTTTTAGCTTTTATAGTGATTAGTCTGTGAGTTTCATATGTTTGCAAATGCCTAAAGCGGACTTATTCACAGTTTATGTTTTCGATACTCGAGTTAGTCATGCACTCGTGTTGGATATGCTCACATGTTTTAAGGATTATTGACATTGCAAGGTGAACTAGTTGGGTATCATCACCTCTCTTTTATACTTGCTTAAATACACATTCAAGTGTTCATATAAGTTTTACTATCGACACGTATTTTATTACGTTTAAATGTTTAAATAATTATGTTACAATGACTTTCATAATAATAATGATGTTAGGAATATATTCAGTTGATGATGTACAAAATACTAAAACAGAGTCTAGCATAGATCTATCTGTAATAGAACAAGTCTTTCTAGTCTCTAATACAAGTAAATATAAATCAGAGTCTAGTTAGTCCATGTACAGGTATAAAGAGTATTTGCACTTATAAGATTTTTTCTGAAGAAATAAGATCAGAGTATGGATGCAAATCAGAGTCTATAGATTATCAGAGTCTATAGTCTGTCAGAAACTGAAGATCATAAGAGTTTGGAGATTTTCAGAGTCTATAAAACTGAAGCTGAATTTGAGAGATTATCACAGTAATGGAAAGTCTTTGAAGATAAAGACAAATATATTGAAGATATGTTATAGGAAGGAATGAGAATTATAGAAGGAAACTATCAACTAATAATTAGGAATTCTATTCCTATTATAATTTAATTTTCTGTTATTAGTTGATAGACAGCTCTCTATATAAACACTCTATGTAATCTAATTTATTTTGTCAAAGTTTTTGAGAGCATAGAGATAGAGAAAGTTGTTTTGAGAAACACAGAGAAGCTGCTAGGGTTTGTGTATACCCTAGGAGAGTTTATATTCATACACAAAAAAATATAAACAGTATTCATTCATATCTTTGTATTTGTTCTTTGTTCTTAAGTCAAATCTTTAATTTACATTAAGTTAATTTTAATCAGGCAAAAAGAGCACACAAGTATTCAACCCCCCTTCTACTTGTATAATTAGGAAAACAATTGGTATCATAGCCTAAAGTTTAAAATCGACCACAGATGTCTGAAAATAAATATGGAAATTCTAAAATTCCATTGCTCTAAAGGAACGAGTACACCCACTAGAAGATCAAGATGATGCACCATCTGGAGGCCACAGACCCTAACTATCTAGAAATAATTCACGATGGACCTTATGTGCCCTCAAGGCTTGTTCCTCAAACCACTGTTGAAGGAAAAATTATTATAGAGCACTTTTTTGACAAACCAAAGGCTGAATGGTCAAAGGAGGACAGGGAGAATGTTCTCAAGGAGGCAAAAGTAAAGAATATTCTCTTTAACAGTTTAGACTATGTTCTCACAAACGGTGTAATATCATGCAAAACTGTTAAAGAGATGTGGACAAAACTTGAAGTGCACTGTGAAGGAATTAAGGATGTCAAGAAGCATGTAAGATCTCTGCTAATTCAAGAGTAAGAGTATTTTGAGGCAAAAGCTGGATAAACCATCACTGAGATGTATGATAGGTTTACTAAACTCCTGAATGAGATGACTATACTTGGTAAAGTGTATGATTCTGAAGACACAAATACCAAGTTTCTAAGGGTCCTTCTAAAGAGTGAGATAATAAGACAACTGCTATAAGGGAAGCTAGAGATTTAGATGAAATAACTCTAGAAGAATTGTATGGTAGACTGAAGACATATGATTTAGAGATACAACAGAGAAAGAACAAGAAATCTGGAAAACCAAAATATGTGGCACTCTTGATAGAGTCTGAGAAAGAACAACATGAAGAACCCAAGGCAGCTAGAATCAAGGATTCAAGGAAAAAAGGTAAAATTATTGTTGAGTCAGAGTCTACTGACTCAGACTCTGATTCTGATGAGGAAATAGATTTGAGTCAAATGATGGCTATGTTTGCTAAGAATTTCAAAAGAATGAAATTCAACAAAAAAACTGAAAAATTTAGCAAAAGGTCAACACTAAAAAAGGAGGATGAAAAAGTTGAGGGAAGCAAAAGAACCATAATCAATCTTGACAAGGCAAAAGTCAAGTGCTTCAATTGTGGAATATTGGGGCATTTTGCTAGTGAGTGCAGAAAAATTAAAAATCAAGGCAAAGGAAAGGCACTCATCTCAACAGGAAAGGATTGGGCAGATTCAAGCTCAGAGGATGAAATAGATTATGAAAATCTAGCATTGATGGTTATCTCCTCAGAAAAATCAAAATCTCTTAAAGAACCCTCATCTCCTAAATCTCAGGCATCAATCTTCTCTGTTGAATCTTTACTTAATTTAGACTCTGGTGGTATAAAGATTGTTCCGAGTGAATTTAAAAAGTTAATGACTAATTTTAGATCACTCACAAATAATAATGATAGGTTAATAGAAGAAAATCTAATCTTAACAAGTAGGAATAACCACCTAGAGTCTGAATTAGTTCTTATGAAAGGATACAAAAAGGATTCTGAGAAGTGTATCACAACTACAATGAAGTTTTAAAAGCCTATGACTATGTTAGAAAAGAACTAGAAGAAGAAAGGCTTAAGTTCAAGGTGTGGACAGACTCTGGTAGAAGAGTTCAGGAAATTCTTAACAATCAAAATGTGTGTCAAACTACTGGTCAAGGCTATGACAAAAGTCAAGGCAAAAGACATATTATTGAGAATAATAACACTAAAGAAACTAGCCAAGTCAATAAGACCAAAGAAAATAGCACATTTACTCATTTTAAGTTTGTAACTTCTGAAGTTAAGACTTGGTTGCATGAAAGGACCACAAACTCATCTATCAATAATCCCCCTGCTGTTGGAAAAAAGATAGATGAATCGGGAGAAAAGAAAGCTAAGAAAAATGTAAATATAGGGTTCTTATCTAAGACCAAGTTAAAGGAAAGGCTAGAAAACTTATCAGAGTCTGACAAAGCTAGGAGGAATAGGAATAGAAAGGAAGGCATTAACAAGGCCAATAACTATCAAAAGAATCCTAACGCTCCTAGGAAGAAATGCTACAGATGTGGAAACCACAATCATCTTGCTCTAGATTGTAAAATAAAAATTGAGAAGAAATCAAAGTCTAAATCCCCTCAGACTCTGACTAGTCACTACATTCCATAAAAACCTTGTTATCACTGTGGTAATTTCACTCTATTTATATATGTAGGGACTATTATGATTTGTATTATAATTTTTATGAGCTAAAAATTTTATTGATAAAAGTTTGTATGACATTGTCAACACTCCACCAGAGTCCAAGGCTACAAAGGAAACATGTAAATCCAAAATAAAATTTCTAAACCTGTTTCACCTAAAGTTAGTAAGAAGGGATCCAAAACTTTTTAGATCCTCAAAACATCTAACTAGTTGCTATCTATATACAGGAAATAAGGGTAAAGAAAGTCAACCTAATCTTGGACAGTGGATGCTCAGGACACATGACTGGAAAGAAATCCCTGTTTACAGACTTTGTGGAGATGGCTGACCCAGAAGTATCCTTTAGAGATAGAAACAAAGGACAAACATTGGGATATGACAAGATTGTATTTGGAAAAGTCATCATTGAAGCCAGCCTTGAGGATTGCACTCACAAACAAATCACATGTTTATACAACAAGGCCTCAACTGAAGAAAGCTGGAAATGGCACAAGAAACTGTCACACATCAACTTCAAAATACTCAACAAGTTGGTGAAATAGAGTCTTGTGAGAAGTTTACCACATGTTGATTTTGTTCAAGATGGACTTTGTGAATCTTGTCAACTTGGAAAATAAAGGAAAACATCATTCAAGAGCAAAACAATAAACACCATTTCTGAACCCTTTTATCTATTATATTTTGATTTGTTTGGTCCAGTAAATGTGATGTATATTAACAAAAATAAATATGCTCTTGTCATTGTAGATGATTTTATAAGATTCACATGGGTATTCTTTTTTCACTCAAAGGATGAATCTTCATAACACATAATAGACCATGTCACTTTTCTAGAAACTAAATCAAAGAAGACAGTAAAAATTCTAAGGAGTGACAATGGTATTGAATTCAAAAATAAAATCATGGAGGAATATTGTGTATCAATGGGAATTACTCAACAATTTTCTGCACCAGGAATACCTCAATAAAATGGAGTTGTGGAGAGAAAAATAGAACACTCATAGAGGTAGCAAGGACAATGTTGGCAGAGTCTAAACTGCCAGTATATTTCTGGGCTGAGGCAGTCAATACAGCATGCTTCACTCAAAACTGTACTTTGATAAATATGCATGGAAAGACTCTCTATGAAATGGTGAATGACAAGAAGCCAATTGTGAAAATTTTCACATATTTGGGTACAAATGCTTTGTACTGAAAGTACATCATGAAAAGCTAAGTAAATTTGAAGCAAAAGTTGATGAAGCTATATTTCTTGGATATGCATCAAATACAAAGGCATTCAGGGTCTTCAATCTCAGAACCAAAATTGTTATGGAATTTATTCATGTTGCATTTGATGACAGAAAGATTACAGGTCTGCAGGATGAACTAGAGTCTACAACACTTGAATTTGAAAATTTTAAAAGTTTTGAGAAAGATGAAGATGATGAAAATGAAGAGTTTCAAATCACTCTTGAGAAAATGCTAGAGCATGCACATTCTGAGAGGGAGCCAGAAAAATCCCACTTCAATTAACTCAGAATCTAACAATTCAAGGACTAGTCAGTCAGAGTCTAGACAAACAGAGTCTAGTTCTTCAGAAACTAGTCCATCAGGGTTTGAATCAAATAACTATGAATCCTTTGCAGGTTCAAACAACTCAGGGGGAGCCTTCTCGTTTGATTTCCACTCACAAACAGAAAATGCCAATGATTTAGGGGGAGGTTCAAATTCCAGAACTAATCTTCCACCAGCTAGAAAATGGAAAAGGAAACACACTCCTGATTTAATAATTGGTGATCCTGAGAGTGGTGTGCAAATAAGAAAAGACACTCAAAATGAATGTCTATACAGTTGTTTTCTCCCAAAGAATGAACCAAAGAAAATTGAGGAAGCTTTGCAAGACCCTGATTAGATTATTGCAATGCAAGAGGAACTAAATGAGTTTGATAGAAACAAAGTATGGAAGCTTGTACCAAGACCTAGAAATAGATCAATTGTTGGTGCAAAATGGGTGTTCAGAAATAAACTTGATGATAATGGTATTGTGGTAAGATACAAAGCAAGATTAGTTACAAAATGATACTCACAAGAGGAAGGAATTGATTATGATGAAACCTTTGCACCAGTAGCAAGACTGGAAGCAATCAAAATGTTTATTGCATTTGTAGCTTATTCAAAATTCAAAATCTATCAGATGGATTTGAAAAGTGTCTTCTTAAATGGAAAATTGGAAGAAGAAGTCTATGTGGAGCAACCCCCGGGATTTATAAATCCAAAATTTACTGATCATGTTTACAAGTTAGACAATGCACTGTATGGATTGAAGCAAGAACCTAGAGCATGGTATGAAACTCTATCAAAATTTCTCCTTGAAAATGGTTTCACAAGAGGTACCATTGATAAAACTCTTTTTATCAAAAAACATAAAGGTGATATTCTGCTTGTTCAAATTTATGTTGATATTATATTTGGCTCTACTAATGAGAAACTTTGTGAAAAGTTTAGCAAACTAATGCAGTCTAAATATGAGAAATGAACATGATGGAAAAATTGAACTTTTTTTTTTGGACTTCAAATCAAACAGACAGATGATGGAATTTTCATCAGTCAATCAAGTATGTGAAGGAACTCTTGAAGAAGTTTGATTTACAAGATTGTAAAAATGTCAAAACTCCCATGTCAACAACCACTAAACTAGACTCTGACCCAAAGGGTAAGAAAGTTGATAATACAAGCTACAGAGGTATGATTGGTTTATTATTGTATTTAATTGCTAGTAGACCATATATAATGTTTGCAACATGCATGTGTGCCAGATTTTAAGTTGACCCTAGAGAATCACATTTAATTGTTGTGAAAAGGATTTTTAAATATCTCAAGGGTGCACAAACTCTAGGTCTTTGGTATCATAGAGAGTCTGATTTTTCATTAGTTAGTTCAGACTCTGACTATGCAGGATGCAAAGTGGAAAGGAAAAGCACAACAGGCCAATGCCAATTTCTTGGAAACAGTTTAATTTCTTGGTTCAGCAAGAAACAACAAAATGTATCAACCTCAATAGCTGAGGCTGAATACATAGCAGCTGGAAGTTGTTGTGCCCAAATTCTGTGGATGAGAAATCAATTACTTGATTATGGATTAACATTCTCAAAAATTTTCATGTATTGTGATAATACTAGTGCTATTAAAACTGCAGAAAATCTAGTCCAACATTCCAGAACAAAGCACATTGATGTTAGGTATCATTTTATTAAAGAATATGTTGAAAATGGTACTGTTGAACTTCATTATATTCCAACTGACAGACAAATTGCAGACATTCTAACAAAACCACTTGATGAATCTACCTTTCTCAAATTGGTAGTTGAGTTACGTATGTTAAATATGTAATTACATAGTCATTATAAGCAACAACGTATATACTCTACTTATAGTCTCTAATTTGTCAAACTATAATTTGTCATTGCAATATTCATGAAGTACATTCTCTTGACAGAGTCTAATTTCTAGACTCTGACAGGTCTATAGACTCTGAGAATCTATAGAATCTGAAGGCCGAGTCTGTAGGCTCTGACGGTCATGATTACTAGACTCTGAAACGGTTAAAATTCGCGTCTGCAAACTTTGATAATTTATCAATCGTTCAAATGACTTGAAATAGGCGGTAACAATTACTTTTTAATGGTTACATGCTGTAGACTCATGTGTATTGTATGCAAATTTTATAAAACATCAAATCTACATACAATTAACTCACTTATTTATTGCAATTTATTTTCTAAGACAAAAATATACTCAGAGTTATTCTCGAACCCTAGCGAAGCTTTTCAAGAATTTCATCTCTCTCAATTTAATCACTTCAATGGCTGCTCTATCAACTATCATGAGGGGACCCAAGGTAATTTCTTTCACCTTTGGTGACTTTTAGTTCATGATGACAAATCATGTTTCAACCCTAGGAGAAAAGAAGGGTGTAGACACTGACTACTACCGTGTGATAGACTTCTTGGAGCAAAGTGCGCTAAGCTATGTGTTGAAGGCATCTCCAGTCATTCACATGGATGTCGTGTCTCAGGCATGGACCTCTGCAATAGTTGTTGATCCTACTCAGGATCAACTAGGTAAGATTATGTTTACTTTTGGTGACATAACATTTGATGTTACTGCTGATGTTCTTAATTCTGTGTTTAAGCTACCTGTTAAAACACCATTTGATGATACTGTCTCTGATAATGATATTAAGAGCATGTTTAAATCATTAGGTTATTCTGTTAACACTGACAACATGAGTAAGTTAACTAGGTCTTATTTGAGAAAGGAATGGTCATTCTTCTTTGATTAAATTGCAAAGTGTTTTACTGGTAAATGTAGTGGTTTTGATGATATTACTTTTATTACTTATCAAATTGGTTACAGTCTCCTATTTGATAAAGTAATCAACATTGGTGATATGTTGCTCACTCAAATGGGAGAAAAATTAAACAATGTGCAAGAGGAGAGGAAGGAAGTCTATTACCATAGATTTCATGCTTCTCCTTAATCACTTCATCCCTAACATGTTCACTAAGCTTGCAGATGAGTGCTGTGTGCAGGCCTACAAACAATAAAGAATGATATTCTATGATATTAAGAGAATAGATGACAAAAAGAAGAGTCTACCTGCTATGGTGTATCCACAGGTAATGCAGGTAAAACTCTCTGCCTACAAACCTTGTGTCTATACTACTTCTTTCTTTAATGGTGAAATGGTGCAGGAAAAAGTCCTGGAGAGTCCCCCTACACCTACCCAAGTAGCTATATCCCCTTCCACAAAACAATCCAAGAAACCAAAATCCATAAAACCAACCTCTGGTGTCTCTCAAAAGGCACCAGTTACAAGAAGGAGGAGATTGGTACAAACCAGGCTTGTAGATGAGCAAAGTGATGATGAGCTCAACCCACTAGAGAAGCAGGTTGTTGAAGGACTTTCTTTGTTAAAATAAGGTCATGATGCACCTGAGTCTAACCTTGAAGCCAAGTCTGTAGACTCTCAAAAGGCTATAGACTCTGACAAACCTAGAGATGCACCTTAGAACTCTCAAATTGAGTCACTTGAGAAATCTTTTGCTAAAAAATATAAGAGGTTAAGGAAGGCTTATTCTGCACACACAAGCCTACTATTATTACTAACCCTATTTTGCAGGGAACAGATGCTCCCAAGGCTCCTGAAGAGCCAGACTCTGAAATATAAAAAACTCCTGAATCAGAATCTAATGTTGAGTCAGAGTCTAGACTGCCTTTAGACTCTGATTATGAAATATTTTGGGAAGGAATGCCATTGAATGCAGCCTCATGTCTAATTGATCAAGTCATTGTTCCATCTGATGACGTGTTGTTGTTCTTATATCCTTTGGTAGAGCCAGTTGAGGAGCCAAATCAATTCCAGATAAAGTCTTAAGTCTTGGAGCTTCTCACTACCTATGATGCCCTAAGGAAGAAGATGAAGTTAGAGCTACAAATGTATGCACATGATGTGGTCACAAATATTTATAGCTACATCTTCACTTCAATCTAAAGTAGTTGGGGTCATAGAAGGCAGGACATCTGAAGTTCTCAGAGCACTTGGTGTGCGAGACTCTGAAAAGCCAAAGTCTAAGACAATTAAAAGGAGAGAATCAGAGTTTGTTGCTGAGTTAGAAACTAAGATTTAGCAAATAGTTTTTAACTATGAAGCAATTTAGAATAATGGGGTTACCTACATGACAGCTATTGACTGGATTTCTACTATTCAGCCTCTTCCAAGGAAGGTGGTTGATTATATTATCCACAAAGTAGGGAAAGTGGTCAATAAATACATTTATCCAACTTATCAAAGTACGTTGGATCAACTAAAGGGTAGCTACTATCAATCACTTGCAAGTGATCTGTAGGATCTTTTCAATCTCACTTATGCTCAGGCCATCAATGCAATCCATGCAAGAACCTTCTTAAATGATCATTTGGATGCATTGACTCAAGATGAACAACAGGAGGAAGTAGAAGATGGAGGAAAGTTGGAAGATGGGACTAGTGCATCAGTGGTGACTAGTGAAATAGGTGCTCAGTTTGCCTCATCCACACAAGAACCACCTAGTCAGAGGTTGGGTGATAGTGGGGCGGCAGGGGAGCATGTTGATAGGCCCTCTTTGACAACTTCACAAATTGCTATTGAGAACCCCAGTGATATGGGAGGACAAACTCTAATAGATGCTCGTGAAGAAATCTCACAATCAATTCTGTCAGAGTCTATCCACTTTGAAGGGGAGTTTTATGCACTAACAGGCCACGATGGTGACACTAAGACTCTGGCTTCTAATGAAGACATACTGAAGCAGTCAGAGTCTATAGTAGACCCTGAGACTGGAATACTAGAGCCAATAGACTCTGAAAAGAAAGAAGAAGCAAGTAAGGGTTCAGAGTCTGTTGTTGCTCACATCTTGGTGGAAATCCCTAGCATTTAGACATTTTAAGGGGTTCCCCTCCATCAAGTAGATTCAGGTATTAAAATATCTTCTCTTTCTCTTAACCCCCCTTCAGTAGGACCTTTGAGTGCACTTTCCACATTGAGTGAAAATATTATTGAGGGGCTGGCACTGTTCATGCAAAAGGAAAGGTAGAAAAGATTGTAGAGAGTCTGAGTGAGTTTGAGGGAGTGAGTGTCCAACCCCACAGTGAGGCTGAGAGATTAAGGTATCCTGAACCTAGCTTCACTTATTGGGATCAAGATTTTCCTACGAGTTGGTCCAATGGGTTAGAGCAGGTGATGGATGAAAACTCATTTTCTTTGATCTTGTAGATTAGCAAGAAGGAGAAGGCTCTAGCTGCTCAGAAATCTTTCACACAGAGACCACAACTTCACTTGGTGGATTCTCTAGCTAGAAGAGCAGATAGAGTCAGGGAAACTCTGAAGGATGCATCAACTACTCAATCTGATACTGCATCTATGAAGTCCAACAATCATATTCTTATAATACCAATTCAGGCTAGGCTTCCAGAGTCTACAAACCCTGATCACTCAATTGAGGAATCAGAGCCTATAGTCCCTTATGCAGTTTCAGAGTCTATATCTCCATCAGAGTCTACACCTCCAGCAACAAAAGTAGAACCTGTTGCTGTTATTGATGATTCAACCTCTGAAGATTAAGGAGAGGTGAATTCATCTTTCAACTATTTTGATCAAGTCTTTCCTCAATCCTGGAAGACAGCACATGCCAAGGGAATTGATGATGAATCTACTTTTGCTTGTATTTTGGATATCCATAGAGCTGAGAGATTGAAGGCTTTTCAGAAGAAGTCCTTCTTGCAGGAGCATGGATATTATCCTGGAGAGAAGCCTGATAATTCTCTGATTGAAGAAGAGCAGGATGTAGCTGTTGACCTAAGCTCTGTACAGTCTCAATTAGTTTTTTTAGCCACATATATTTCTCATACCCAAACAAAACTGACAAATATGGATACTACTACTATTCTTCTACAAACAAAATTTGAGACTTTATACTCTCTTCAACAAAATAAAGACATTGTTGTGAATGACCCATTGGCTGAATTCAAGGACAAACAAACAACTCTTCAGAAGTCTGTTGATTTTCTTACTACCAAGGTGGATCAGGTCATCTCTGCTCAGGCCAACATCACTTCTGTTCTTGAGAACATTCTTCTGGCTATTACAAAGAATGATGATGTTAAAAAGGGGGAGAAAATGAGTAATAAGGATGAGAGTTGCAAAGATTAATGCAGGTCAAAGGGAGTTAAAAGGAGGAGAGATGATGATGAGGATAAGGATTCTCATGGTCCTAGGGGACCTGGTGGTGTGCAACAAAAATAGTCTAGAGTAGTTGTACCTTCAAAAACACACCAGTCAGGGACTAGACATGAGAAATCAGGGTCTAAGCCAAACTCTGATAAGCAAAAGAAGAAATCAGACTCTGAAGAAATTCAAGAACCTACATACTGGAAATGCAGTCAATCAAATCTACAGTTAAGAGCTAAAAAAAGATAGGACTTTGAGGTTTTGAAGAATCTGATATTGATAGAACAGTTACCCTAACTAGGGATTCTCAATCCTTGACAGATAGATAGTTTGAGAAGATTATACAAAAATACTTAAACAAAGTGGTATATGCTCAAGTTGTTTAAAATGTTTTTGAAACAAATTTCCAGGAGGTCAGGGAGGTACAAAAAAGGTGCAAAATGAGATGCTTGTATACTTTTTAGAAAGAGGATCTATGAGATGGATTAGTCAATCGAATTTTATTTTCTTCAAACAGGCTGAAGAATTACAATATATCAGATTCATATTGCAGATTTCTAATGAAGTAAATAAAAGCAAAGAGGCTGTCACAAATAAATGGTTCAAGGAGATTGATAGGAAGCTTACTCTGCATAGACAGGTAAATAAACAGATGGGTAAATTTTCTTTAAAATATGTTAATACTGAAAGGAATTATCAAGACATGCCATTAGAAGAAAAGCAAATCAAGTTCCAAGAAGGTATGGGTCATTACTTTAGGTTCCAACCTATGAGTGGGAAAGTCAGTGTTCTGATGTTAAAAGTTTTGAAAGAATAAGATTACAGTTCAAATGATCTAAGAGCAGCTTATTGTCAAATCAAATGTGAGAATGAAGAAATGAAGAAATTGAATAAGTATGTTGGTGAAGCTCTTGTTGTTGTTGAGAAGAATATGTTGAAGTCATTTATGAAGAACAATTCAACCTTTGAGAAGGTCAATTGAGAATTAATTCTTTTTCCTTGTAAATTTTATATTGTTCTAGATTAATTATTTCATTCTTTAGTTTTGACATCATCAAACCTTGATTTATGTTTAAAATTTTATAAAGCATAAATAGGGGGAGATTGTAGGAATATATTCAGTTGATTATGTACAAAACACTATAACAGAGTCTAGCATTGATCTATCTGTAATAGAACAAGTATTTCTAGTCTATGATACAAGTAAATATAAATCATAATCTAGTTAGTCCATGTACAGGGTATCAAGAGTATTTGCACTTAGAAGATTTTTTCTGAAAAAATAAGATCAGAGTATGGATGCAAATCAGAGTGTGGAGTTCAATCAGAGTCTATAGACTATCAGAGTCTATAGTCTGTCAGAAACTGAAGATCATCAAAGTCTATAGATTTTCAGAGTCTATAAAGCTGAAGCTGAATTTGAGAGATGATCACAGTAATGGAAAATCTTCGAAGATAAAGGCAAATATATTGAAGATGTGTTATGGAAAGGAAGGAGAATTACAGAAGGAAACTGTCAACTAATAATTAGGAATTTTATTCCTATTGTAATTTAATTTTCTGTTATTAGTTGATAGGTAGCTCTCTATATAAACACTCTATGTAACCTAATTTATTTTGTCAAAGTTTTTGCTAGCATAGAGATAGAGAGAGTTGTTGTGAGAAACACAGAGAAGCTGCTAGGGTTTGTGTACACCCTAGGAGAGTTTGTATTCATATACCAATAATACAAACAATATTCATTCATATCTTTGTGTTTATTCTTTGTTCTTAAGTCAAGCTTTAATTTACATTAAGTTGATTTTAATCAGGCAAAAAGAGCACACAAGTATTCAACCTCCCATTCTACTTGTGTAATTGAGAAAACAAATTATGATAAAATGTGATTGTCAAAGATTGACAATTCAGTTGCACATACCAATACACGGAGGAAGAAAAACTATGGTTGTGATAAATGTTGTACACCACAATTTGTAAATCACAACAAGCATTCATACATTGACGATTAAAAAATTTACCCCATAAATAGGGTTAATGCTACTCATGGAATTGTACAAGGAGAACTAATAAGTTTATCGATATATCTTCCTTCATCCCGTTTCTTATATCTCTAGTTATATTATTTAGTTATATACTTAATTAGTAAAAGTATTATGACACGTTATCAGCACGAGTCTTTGTCCGAGCAAGTTTTATTCACGAAAGAAGTATTGTCCAAAAAAATTTATTTACGGAGGAGGTATTGCCCGAGCAAGCTTTATTTACGAAGGAGATATAGCCCAAGTAAGCTCTATTCACGGAATAGGCATTACCCGAATAAGTTCCATTTAATGAAGGAGATACACTTTAACTTTTTTTATTTTCTTTTATAAATATTGTTATAATTGTTCTCATTATTATTTATAAATTTTTATTAATCTTTAATATAAATTAAAATCATTATGCTTTTATTATTAGTTTATAGTTGGATATGTCGTCGTAATTTTATGTTATAAATTTTATTGTATGTACAAGATTAATTATTTATATTTTAGCATGCATATTATTATATCATGTTTTAAATATTTATTTTGTAAATCAGAATGACGAATCTTGTAAAATTAGAGTTTGTTGCTTTGAACATTTCTGGGAATAATTATCTATCTGGGGTGTGTGATGCTGAATTATATCTGAGTGCAAATGGGTTAAAAGATACCAGGTAAAACTCTAACTGCTGAACAAAATGTGAAAGCTATTATCTTGCTTAGGCACCACATCTATACAGACTTAAAATCTGAATATTTAACAGTCAAAAACCCATTCACCCTCTGGATTAATCAGAATGCAATACAAACTTGTTATTTTCCCTCAGCCCGATATGATTGGATTAACCTAAGTTTCCAAGATTTTAAATCTGTTGTTGAATACAATTCTGTGTTTTTTAAAACAAATTCAAAATTAATTTTGTGTGGTTAGAAAATTATTGATGCTGAAATGATTGAAAAGACTCTTTCAACCTTCCACCCCAACACTATAATTCTGGCTCAACAATATAGGTAGCGTAATTTCATAAAATATGGTGAGTTGATATCTCTCCTTCTTGTAGCTGAAAAGAATAATGAGTTGTTGATGAAAAATCATCATATCTGTCCCACAGGCTCTGCCCAGTTACCTGAAGTACATAACATGTCATTCCAGAAGAATGAACGTGGGAAAGAGCATAGAGGAGGACGAGGTTACAGGCGAAACCGCGGACGAGGAAATTTTCATGGACGGTTTCGAAATCAGTATCATTATGGTCACCTGAAGTGGCAACGTGATGGTTACAACAACTCCGACCACCAGAAGTGGCAGCATGAAGTGCCAAATAAAAGGGAAGGCACCACAAGAAGGAGATACGAGAGATATTTGTCATAGGTGTGGGGCTGAGGGACACTAGGCACGTATTTGTCGTACTCTAAAATATCTTGTTGAACTATACCAATCATCAAAAAGGCCTAATGAAAAAAGGGTGGAAACAAACTTAGCTGACTATAATCACAATATAGGAAATGTACCAACCAATGAGATTTCAAACGAACTTGACACTAGGGCTAATATTTATTATGATTTAGATGGCTAGGTTTCATATATATTTTTTTTCTTTTCATGTACTTGTTTTTATGTGCTTATTTTATGTGCTTACTTTATGTACTAGTTTTATCTGAATAAAATCATTGTTTACATATATATATAGCATAAATATGGGAGACATATGCATTGTTAATTGTGCAACCACTCACACTATTTTACAAAGTCCAAAATATTTCTCACAGTTGACCAAAATCAACTCAAATGTTTGGACGATTTCGGGTACATCTAGTATAATAGAAGGTGTTGAGAAAGCCAGTTTTATCTTACCAAACAAGATACAAATTCACATACAAAATGCCCTATACTATAGCAAATTCACTAGAAATCTTCTGAGTTTTAAAGATATATGTCTTAATGGTTTTCATGTTGAAACCACTAGTGAGAATAAAAAAATATCTTCTTATCACTTCTACTATCTCAGGTCATAAGAAGATTTTATAAAAACTACCCTCAATTTCCTTCGGACTATATACTATGAAAATTAGAGTCATCGGGTCTCACACAATCACCATTCCTAAAATTGTAGACCCAAAATCATTTACCCTTTGACATGAAAGACTTGGTCATCTAGGAATATCTATGATGCGTCGCATTATAGAAAATTCTACAAGACATCCTCTTAAAAATTAAAAGGTCAGATCATGTGATGAACTTCCTTGTTCAGCGTGTTCCTTGGGAAAGCTAATTGTTTGACCATTACTTGTAAAACTCCAAACCGAATCTCCTAAATTCTTAGAAAGAATCCAAGGTGATATTTGTGGTCCAATTTACCCATCTTCTGGTTCATTTAGATATATCATGGTTTTAGTTGATGCCTCAAGGTGGTCTTATGTTTGTCTACTTTCTACCTGAAATGTAGCATTTGCAAGATTACTTGCCCAAATAATCAAATTACGATCCCAATTCTCTGACCATCCCATCAAATCAATTCGATTAAATAATGCTGCTGAATTTACATCCTCGACTTTCAATGATTACTATATATCAGTAGGAATATCAATCGAACACCCTGTGCCTCATGTACACACATAAAATGGTCTAGTGGAGTCTTTAATTAAAAGACTTCAACTTATTGTTCGTCCTTTATTATTAAGGGCCAAATTACCTACATCTGTTTGGGGTCATGCTATACTACACGTTGGTAACATAATCAGGGTCAGACCATCTGCTTATCATAAAGAATCTCTTCATCAATTAGTTCTCGGTCAAGAACCCGATATTTCCCACTTTAAAATTTTTGGTAGTGCGGAATATATCCCTATTACTCCACCACAAAGAACAAAAATGGGACCTCAAAGAAGAATTAGTATCTATGTTGGTTTTGATTCATTAGGGGGAGATAAAGTTTTGCATAAATTAAATTCTAAAATATCATGGCATGCATCAGGATTGAATTCTATTGACCCACGTACTAATCAATGTGAAAATGAGGTTAAAAAAATTATTCATATGCAAAATATTGCTAATCAAATGCTAGATACTTTTAGTGATTCTAGACATACATAAAATCACATATACCTATTGTTAATGCTCCAGCGAAGTTGAAATCCCTAAATATAAATCAATTCCTGAAGAATTGGTTGATGATTCAAAACCACGCCAGAAGCGTGGTATACCTATTGGTGCAAAAGAGATTGTACCACGAAAATGGAAATTAATTGGACTTGCCCCTGAAGTGGCAAATGTTTCAGAAAATACCCCAGAAATGATATTACCTCCTGAAGAGATTCGAGCCCCTGAAGTGGATGTAACTAAAACCCCAGAAGCAGTATTCCCTCTAGAAGAGGATATTGCCCCTGAAGTGGCACATGTTTCCATAGAAGCAAAGGTACCTAAAAATTATGAGATCTCAATAAGTTATGTACATAACGGGAAATTGTAGGATCGTGAGAGTATTGAAACTGATGATGTATATGCTTTTTCCGTGGCATGTGATATTCTTGAAAACTCTGATCCTGAACCACAAAGTGTGGAAGAATGTCGACAAAGAAATGATTGGCCAAAATAGAAAGTTGCAATTCAGGAAGAATTGCACTCCTTACGCAAGAGAAATATTTTTGGACCTCCGTCCAAACACGAGCTGGTGTAGTCCCTGTTGGGAATAGATGGGTATTTGTACGAAAACGAAATGAGAGAAATGAAATTGTGAGATATAAGGCTCGGTTGGTAGCCCAAGGATTTTCTCAAAGGCCTGCATTTGATTACCAGGAAACATACTCTCTTGTTATGGATAGAGTTACTTTTCATTTTCTGATGGATATGACTTGTATAGAAAAATTGGAAACACATCTAATGAACGTTGTGACAGCCTACCTATATGGATCACTTGATAATGATATTTATATGAAAATCCCCGAAGGATTAAAGTTAGAAGAAACTAAGCCTATTCATTTATATTTTGTTAAATTACAACGATCATTATATGGTTTAAAACAAACTGGTCGTATGTGGTACAACAGGCTTAATGAATATTTATTGAATGATGGGTATATTATTAATCAAGTGTGTCCATGTATTTTTATTAAAAGGTCACAAATTAGTTTTGTTATTATTGTTGTATATGTGGATGATTTGAATCTTGTTGGTACTTCTGAAGATATTACTAACGCTACTAATTATTTGAAAAATGAGTTTGAAATGAAGGATCTTGGAAAGACAAAATTTTGTTTAGGTATACAGATAGAGCACTTATCTTCGGGAATATTTGTTCATCAGTCCACTTACATAGAAAATGTTCTTGATCGATTCTACATGGACAAGTCTCATCCACTAACCACACCAATGGTTGTCCGGTCACTTGAAGTTGAAAAAGATTCATTCTGCCCAAGAAAAATATATGAAGATGTTCTTGGACCTGAATTTCCATATCTCAGTGCTATTGGTGCTCTCATGTATCTTGCAAATAACACTCGACATGATATTGCATTTGTTGTAAATCTACTAGCAAGGTTCAGTTCTAATCCAACTAAAAGGAATTGGGATGGAGTTAAACACATATTGAGATATCTACATGGGACAATTGATCTTGGGCTATGCAGATGTTGGGTACATGTCAGATCCTCATTTCGGACGATCACGAGCAGGTTATTTATTCACATATTGTGGAACTGCTATTTCTTGGAAATCTGTAAAGCAGACTATGGAAACAACTTCATCAAATCATGTAGAGTTATTGGCAATCAACGAAGCAAGTATGAAATGTATTTGGTTGCGGTCTATTATTCAACATATCCGAGAATCATGTGGATTATCAAACATCTCATACAGTCCTACAGTAACATTTGAAGATAATTCAGCCTGCATTAAATAACTCAAGGAAGGATACATCAAAGGAGATCGAACAAAGAAAAACTTGCCAAAATTCTTCTATAGTCATGAGCTCCAATAAAATGGTGACATGGATATACAACAAATTCGCTTAAGTGAAAATCTGGAAGATTTACTTACAAACTCACTACCCACGTCAACATTTGAAAAGCTGCGAAATAATATTGGTATGCGGAGATTGAGAAACTTGTTACAACAAGATGTCAAAGTGTGAGACGTTTTATTCAGGGGGGGTTGTACTTTTTTTCCTTCGTCAATATTTTTACCCCACTGAATTTTTTCTTGTAAGATTTTATTGAGGCAGTCGATCTTTGTAGTAACTCACATTTGGCAATCAAAGGGGAGTATTATAATAATTATAAAGATGATACAATGTGATTGTCAAAGATTGAAAATTCAGCTGCGCATACCAATACACGGAGGAAGAAAAACTATGGCCGTAATAAATGTTGTGTACAACATTTACCCTATAAATCACAGCAAGCATTCATACTTTGACGGTTAAGAAATTTACTCTATAAATAGGGCTAACGCTACTGATGGAATTGTTACTGATTTAGATAAACTATTTTATATATCAATTCTAATAATATTTCCTATATTTATTATGTATTATTATAATAATATAAATCTAGCTACTCTTAAAAAAGAGGGAAGAGAAAAAAATATGAGAAAAAAGGAGGACAATGAATTTTTTATTCGTTAAAATGAAATAAGGGATAACTAGAGAATTCCTAAAAATTGAGCATGACTAAGTAAATTTTATGACACATTCCCTATTTTTTAACTTAAGGAACTAATACACATAATAATATTGACATTAATAAGAGCAAGTCCAATATTAATATTAAAATAAATGTAGCTATTGTAATAATATAAAATCAAAAAAGACATTTTGGTGTTAAAATAAATTTCATGCTCCAACTAAAATAGAACCAAATAGATGTGAAATAACTAAATATAGAACTAAGTATAACATTTTTCTAATATGAAATCTATTTTTATATTCATTTTTGGGAAATTTTATATGGTAGCATTGTAGTATTGACTTTTTCATTTGGTGTCATCACATTTTTGGCGCTTTTACCCTTAAAAAATTGGTTTGCGGTCTATTGTAACCCTCCGTTAATGAAATGTTGTGGAAACGTTATAATCTATTAATTTCTTATTTTAAAATTAAAGGAAATTCTATATTGTATCATTGTAGTATTGATTTTTTCATTTAGTGTCATCACATTTTTGGCTCCTACATATTGTATTCTTAAAAATTTAAGAAAAACATGATTGTCCAATTCAATGTGATTTGAATGATATTAATGTTATTGATCTTATTTATGGTTGATGTTATAAAACTTGGTGCTAAAATTCAGTTTGTATTGCTTATTACATCTTTTCATGTGTGTATAAATTCTTCTATAATCTTTTGTTAACGGAAGGGTATAATAATTGATGAGACAATTTTTTAAAGGTATCATTTGTAGGAGACAAAAATGTGACGACACCAAATGAAAAAGTCAATACTACAATGATATAATATAGAATTCCCCTTCATTTTTCTCCAATTTATGTAATATCTATGTGTCAATTATAGTTATATCTATACTTGGTTCTAAATATAAAACTAAATATAATATTTTTCTATTTTGATACACTTTTCAGTATTGTATTAAAATATCATGTTTTATAATTGATACTATATTATAGACACACCCTTTAATATTGCACTGGACCTGTTCTAATGTTCCAACACACAAAACTTGAAAGGTATAACTTACACGAAATCACAAAATCAGCCCTCTAACAGCTAGCAAGAGATGGGGTGGACTGGAAATTACTTTATTACCCCGCCATGTTTCTAGAATACAACATAACTTAACGTTGTTAAGTCGAAGGTAAAGGAAAGTGTCCAGAGCCCTAACATGTGCAATAAAAATATATTTGGCCATTAATATGGCTACTAACTTAAATTAGTCATCACTACGCAAAATAATTAAATTACAGCTTATCAAAGTACAATTTAGCCAAAAATATAGGATAAAGGGAAATCAATGGCAACTTTAAATGATCCAGAGAATTTTTGTACATAAATCAACTGCAACTTCATCCAACTTGTCCAAAAAAGTACAGGAACATCCCCCAACATTTGTGGAACCAAGTATAAGTGCATTATTTTTTTTCCTTTACGCCATTAACATTATAGTCCAGCCAATGATGCATCAGCTTTCACAAAATATCATCTTGTCAACGAGAAGAGGAGACTTCAACCAGGATACCTTCAAATCTTATCCAAACTACGAATTCCCAGCAGAGGTACTCTTGTTCCCACCTTGCAACTCCATGGGTGAATTTGTGATGCTACCAACAGAACCCAAGGTTTGTGAACTCAACTGAGGACTTGCTGGACAACCTTCTTGATTTCCAGCACTCAAGGGATGCATAGCACCTGAACTTATTTGAGGGCTCATGGGTGTCCGCTGGCTTATTTGCTGTGAACTATCCTGTTGCTGTTGCTGCTGCTGCTGCTGGGATTGTGGGTTCAGTTGTTGAATTCCCATGGTTGAAGTTGAACCAACCTGTGGGGGTGATACAACAGCTTGAAGTGGTGGTGGTGTTTCTTGCTGCTGCTGCTGCTGCTGCTGCTGCTGCTGCTGCTGTAGTTGTTGCTGCTGCTGGAACTGCTGCATCTGTTGAGGAGTCAACTGCAACTGCTGTTGCTGCTGCTGATTCATGTAAACATTCATGTTTGCCATTAACTTTGGTGGGCCCATTGGTCCTGTCCCTGTTCGTTGCATTGGATTAATAGTAGCTCGATTGAGTGTTGGACCTAACATAGAAAGGCCAGTAGAGCCTGGATGCATCTGTCTAGCTCCTGACATTCCACCAATGTTTGGTTGTCCACTGCCTAACATGTTTGTCCTGTTCTGCATTCTAAGCTTATTCGCCATGAGAGCTGCTTGTGCCGGAGTTAGTTGGCCAGTACGAAGTTGCTGGGTTATTGCATTGCTAATATTTGCTGCGTGGCTCAAATTCATTGTATTTTGACCAACATTGGTCAGTCCAGAGATAGAGCCCATTGGTGCCGATATACCAGTTCCTCCGACTCCCCTGGATGCACCCATGCCCATCATATTGCCTAAGCCTTGAAGTCCAACCATATTATTACCCAAATTCCCCATGCCAACATTTCCAATTCCCATCATCATCTTTCTCTGCATTTGTGGCTGTTGAGATTGCAGTTGTTGCTGTTGCTGCTGCAGCATCTGAAGTTGGAGAGGAGAAGCTTTATTGACAATCTGATTACCCAGCTGCATATTTGAACTCTGTCCCATTGTATTCAAATGTGAAAGTGGATTTGCGGCAAGTATTAAGGGTGACCTTTGGAACTGATGGTGCTGCTGCTGCTGCTGCTGCAACAAGGAATGCTGTTGGTTTTGGTGAAGCTGCTGCTGTATAGACTGCTGACTCTCAGGTTGTTGAATCCTGGAGGGTACTGAACCCCCAGCAAGTAGTCCTTGAGAGATCTGTAAGGGTTGTGTATTTCCAGAAGGTAACATCCTTGTGCTGGACATATTCTGGGATGAATTTAGCGATGACATACCACTATTAGATAACTTTGTCATCTCATTAGATGGCTGGGTAGAAATTGCTTCTGTTGCGTGCATTTCAATAGCTGAAGCATTAGCAGGAATACCACTTGCATTAGAGTAACTATTAGGGGCACGATTCACATGGATAGGTTTTGGTTGGACATGGTCTTCTACTGTATATCCTTCTCGTATCATCTGCATAAGCATACATTTTAAATATACACAAGGAGCAAAAAAAAATAGTGGTCCAGATTCGAGTTTATTCGAGACTTAATTAATTCTTGAGATTGATAGTACATACCATTGAACATATCTGAGCCGCAAGTAAGTCTGCAATATGCTGTCACAGGAATAACAAGGCAAATGATAACAATATATCAGTAAGAGTAAACATTCTTTTCTTTGAGTTACAATTATAATGAGATGATACTAAAATTAGTCAAACATCCAGCCCATTTAACGGAATTGTGTATGTTTTATACATCTATGCCTGCACAAAATCATCGTAAATCTAGAGGCCAAGGGCATGCCAACCAAGAAGGATATTAACAAAGAATCAGACAATTAATGAAGGTGTTGAACAATTGGAGGTATTATTTTTTGAGTACAGAAAGTCGGATGAGAGAGGGGGGGAGAAACTGAGAAAGTGAACATGAACTCAAGGAAAAATGCAAAATAGCAAAACTCAAGGAACTAAGCACCGCTATTAATTACTGGGAAAGCTTTACTTGATCCGGAACACACCTCTCTGCATCTCCCCTCAATTTTTTAAAACAAAAAAAGACCACATGACTATCTACATTCTACAGGGACCATCATTTCATTATCAGAACTGAGATTGCAAAAAGGTTCTACTACCATCAGACATTTCTTTTTAAAAAATTGGACTGCTGACATAAGAGAAAGCACAATTACATCCAAAAAATTAGTCGGATTAAGTAATAGACACACAATGCATTCTAATATCAAACCAACAACTTACAGTATTGGGCAGCGTTGGAAGATAATCCTCTGCTGCCAAGTAATCAGCATCTTCTATTTCTCCATAATGCATTGCTACAGTACCATCATTGGGCTTCTCAGACATTATCATTCTATTTCGCGATTTAGCCACAACTGGAAAGCCATTTTCAAACAGATGAATCCAATGTCAGCAATTGCAAAGACATACGGCCTTAAATATGATAATAGGGTGCGAACAAACCTTGGACAGAACGATCTGGTGGCACAAAATTCAAGACTCTAGTCTTGCAAATATTCATGCTTCCACCAACAAGTGACTTCGACAAGGGCATCTTACATGATTCATCTTTCACATTCTCAGTATTCGTATCACTGGACAGATAAAGCATCAGCTGCTGAGCTGAGTATGTGCTTGATGTTTTAATAGGATGGTCATCCGCCTTCTTTTTTATGCTATTAAGTTTAAACCTGAGACAGAATAAATTTGGATATTAACGAAAGCTTCAAATTCCGCAGATCCACTGTTGCAAAAGTGATTTCTGTTAGCACAAAATGACACAAGGGAATGACCTTCATGACAGATATCCTCTTTTAGAAGATTGAAACCAAATAATATATCATCCTTTTTATATGGACGGCTCAATAAACAAACCAACAAAGAAGTGAAGAGCATTAAGAAACTGTTAATAGTATTAGCATCGTCCGGATCATCATTCTTAACATGTCAAATTTTTTGCACCTAACGTTGATATTTTGGACCGACCTTGACCTATCTAATCCCTTAACAGCCTACTACGTTCCTCGAAAATGCTTATCAAACACACAAGTATATAAGTTCACACAGAATAAGGTAGAAATAATCTCGGTCAAGAGAATATGAGAACAATGGTATATAAGTTCATGGTATAATATAAAAAAAGCACAAACAAGAGTATTACACCTTCAAATCCTATTCTAAACATTTAAAATTTAGGTCACTTGCAAAATACTCGCAAAATTGCGGGAGTCTAAAAAATCCAACAATAGTGCATATACAGTTGTGCCCATTTTTAAATTATAGTAATAAAATATTATTTTATTATCTTTTACTAACTTTATTTATATTGGCAATCTCTTATTTATTAGATATTTAGATTTGACTCTTTAACTTTAAATATCATACATATCATAAATTTATAATAAATATTATTATACCTTTTTCCAAAATTTTATTAATTATCTTTAAATAAAAGACGCGTGTTTATTTTATAAAAATTATCATAAAAAATTAAAATAATTACTGCCGAGTCCAATTCCAAGTGTCGGATCCTTATAAAACGTGTCCCCAAGTCTATGATTTTGGACTTCAAAGAATCTCACACTCCGATTTGTGTCGGTGTCGGATCCTTCTAAAACAGTATGAGCATCTTAGTATTTAATACAAGTTAGAATAAAAATTAAAACTAACCAATTAGGTAAAAAAATAGATCTAAGCAAAAGACATTCGATGCCAATATTATAACATCATTATACATATGCATGCATTTTAAAACAGAAATACAAGTAACTAATTAATATGATTACCAATATATGCATATACCTACACATGATATTAATTAAAATTGAAAATATTATTGGAGAAAACAAAATATTAAAACACAAATAATAAAAAATAAAAAGAACCCACTAGCTTTAACCACTAAAACCACGAAGAGTGATGCCTAACAACTAACAAGCACCTGGGAGTGTCTTGCTAGTTTTTAAACCATGTTAGATCCTTTAGCCGACTAATTCATCATCTATGGCATAAGTTACATATATAAATCACAACAAATTGTAAATTAATGCAGTGAATAGTAAACTATGCTCAAGAAAGTACCTTGCAGTTACCAGCTCAATTTTGTTGAACCTATCAAGCATGATTTGATCACCTAAAGGTGGCGTCCCAACTGGAGGGCTGCTTGCATTAAGTGGGACACCCATATTACTAACACTTGCAGGAGACCCAACTCCGCTCATTAAAGGGGTTCTGGGTAGGGAGTTTGATCTCCGTTTTGCAACATTTTGTGCCTGTTGTTGTCGCTGCATTGAATCGTTAGCACAGGAAGCCAAAGAGGTTGTGCCACCAATTGCATGAACTGAGGTAACAGCCTTCTCCTTTTGAGATGAACTAAGTGCAGCTGTTGCTGCAACGGCGCCAAAGTGAGCTCCAACAGATCCACTAGAAAATTCTCCAGATTTTGAAGACAAGGGAGACTGAGGCAAACCCCCAGCAGAGACGCGCGGACTTTGCACCAATTTTCTTTTCTGGAATTGGTCCTCCTTTCTAGAAATATTTTCAAGTGGCTGCCCTAGACTATTCCATGGTGTCTGAGGTAAACTGGATCTCATTTGAGGTAATCTGTGCTGTTGTCGTGACTGCTGAGAGTCCACGCGATTCATTTCACCTTCCATCATGTGCATGTCAATTTTGCTTCCACTTACATCTGGCTTCTCCAGTCTCTCTATTTCAACTGGCTCCTCTTTTAGACCGTATCTTAGTCCTTGCTGAACCACAGTAAATGGCAGAGCCCCACCCTCCTGACTAAATCCCCCCTCGAACATCTGTTGAGGATACCTCTGCATTCCAGGATTTGCATACTGAAGGCCCCTTCCAAATGTTTGCTGCTGTAGTATTGTATTCTTCCAGTGTGAGTCCGATCCCTGGAACCCATCCATGTGTGGCCCTATATGCTGCTGTTGGCCACCGTCCGAACCCACTTGTGAGAGCCTAGCCCTCTTATTCAAGCTAGATAGTGGAGACAATTGCCCATCTTGATTTTCTCTCTTGCCATGAATGGAAGATGCAGTGGTGTTCATATTATCAGTGAGTGAACTTGATATGTCCTGCCCAGCAGGAGAACCGCTTGGCGCATTCAAAATCGTCCCTGCCCCAGAATCTTGATAAATTTTACTGTTCCCGACACCCATCTGATATTTTGATTGGTGTGATCCAAGAGATGATGATGGAATTAATGCATCTGGCATCACGTTTCTAGGCCTCAAAGGAAGCATATTGCTAGGACCCCCATTTTGTATAGTAAAATTCTCATTTACATGCTGCTGCATTATAGACCCGCTATCTGCCAGTCTGTAGTTCGAGGCTTCTGGCAATCCATCAATGCAAATTTTCTTTCCATGGACCTTATTATTAGATGTTGTAGTTTCTGGCATCTGTCTTAATCGTTTTCTCCGCATGCGGCATAAAGCAAAATTCAGCTGCAGAAAAAGTTCAAAAGAATTTAGATTGAATCAAACTCTGGAGTAGCCGAGTATAAATAGAATTTGAAAGTTGTTACCTTAGTGGATACAGGATTTTTACAGAGTCGATCTAACTTGGGAGTTGGGTCCAGACAAAGCTGTGGCTGTAGGGATTTTAATATACGGGATTCCACCTCCTAAATATTGATGTGAATGAAGGTAAGTGGTGATGTCTACTCCCCTATAGACAAAAAGAGTAACTCGTACTTACCATGAGATCACCATATGTCCATGCATCATTTGAAATTAGTGGAATATCCTTCACTAGGTTCTCTAATGACATCCTAAGACGTACTTTAGTTACAACAGGAGGGTTTGCAGAAGGTACATCAGTTGGTGGGTCAGAAATGCAGTTCCTATAATCTCTTACCTGCAGCAAACCCCTCATTAAAGATAAGAAATAGAAACAGACCTCCATCATTGGGGTGTTGCATAATTTTGTACCAAGTAGACAAAGAACATTGGCACCAAATTAGTTACCTCGCACACAAGGGATCCATCAATGTACTTGCACGGTAGATCATCCAAAGCATCACCAGGCAATCGGCCAGACTCAATAGCCTTAAAAACAAAAGAAAGAGAAAAAGAAAAATACAAATACAAATTCAAAATTGAAACTGCTGATCACCCCAGAGAAAAAGAAAAACTCATAAAAGGGTGGAAAATGGATATGATAAGATAAAAAAAAATAAAGAGAGAGGGTATAGATTATACTGACGGTGAAGAGAGCGTCGGAAGTTGTATCAAATGGACGTAGAAACTTTGGAAGGTCTTGAAGGGTAGTGGGATTCCTGAGATGAAGAATCTAGAAATGAAAGTAAGGATGCAATGAGTAAATAATGAATTAAAATATGGAGTAATGAATAATAATAATAATAATAATAATAAATGTAAAAGAAAGGAGAAATGATGGAAAAAACAAAGCAACCTCGGAAGGCTTAGTAATGGAGTATCCATCGGGCAAGAGGTTGAAAGTGAAGGAGACGTGAGAATCTGCAAAACAAAGAAATAAGAGAGAGAGATGGGGGGAATGGGAATGGGATGATCATATTATAGGTGGAAAGGAATAGAAATACCAGATATTTGAGCGTCGTCGTGCTGAATTTGTACCTGTAGTGAATAATAAATAAATAATAATGGAGAGATGAGAAACTAAAGTGATACTAGTAAGCACTGGGCAGTAGGTAGGTAGGTAGGTAAAAACGTACAAGTGGAGGAGGAGGGTTGTTGATTCTTGGCTTGCGGTTGTAATCATAATCATAATCATATTCATCTTCATCTTCATACGCAGCACTAGTGCTAATAGCAGCAGCAGCATCGGCTTGGTGCTTGCGGTGATGAAATCTTGCACCTTTCTTGGACACTTTGAATGAAATCCCCATCTTTCTTTCTTCCTCGTTTAATTACTCAACAAACAAACAACCCTTTAACCGAATATTCCCAATCCCCAATTCGATTTCCCACGAATCAAGATTCAATATTCAACATCCATCCCCATCTATCTATCTATATATTTTATCTAAACTAGGACTAGTAGTAGTAAGTAGTAACTAACAAGAATTATTATATACTATATAATCCCCTGGGATTGCCTCTCTATTCAACCCGCTTACCCTTACTCTTCATCTATTAATTTTGGGGAAACCGGATCAAAACACATAGCCTTTCATTTTTGGATCTTTTTTTTCTTTTTTCTTTTTTCTTTTTTCTTTTTTTACTTCCCATGTTATAAAAAGAAGTCACATACGACCTAGTCGTTTGTTTTGATATAATTTGAAATATCTTAAATTTTAATTAAATTATCATATTTGGTTGATTAATTCATTTTATTTATAAAAAGATTGAATGTAATAAAATTCATTTTATTTGTAAAATAAAATCCATAAATGCAAATGTATATCTACTATGATTTTTAATAATTTATTCAAATTTTAATAACTTTCAAAAATATTTATATTTATTCTTTAATATAAGAATTATTAATGTGATATTTATATCACCTTAACTGGTGCACTTGATACACTTAGTGTTCTAGGGGTCGTCTTACCGATTAATCGGTAAGATGGCCAGGTCCCGTCTCGATTAATCGAAATCGGGTTAAAAGACATTTTTTTTAAAATTGGTCAAAATTCGGCTGAGATCGAAAAAATCGGCTGAAACGGTCAAAAATCAGTTGAAAATGTCAAAATCGGTAAAAACTATTTTATTTCAAAAAAAGTTAAAAAAATTTTAAAAAATTTTAAAAAATAATAACTGATATATTTTTATTACAAATTTACGATAAATATGGGTTGTATGACCCTAAATATTTCATAAATTTAAAATACTTTTTCAAATTGCTAATAATTATATGATATATTATGTAATAACTATTAAAATTAATTATTAAATAATGATTATTAAGTATAAACCACTTAAAATGTTAATGATAAGTGTTTTTTAATAAATGTTAACATCTAAATATATATGCATTAATGATATATGATATTTTTTCATTATAATTTTATAATAATTTGAAAATATTTAAATATAATTATATATTATTATTTATTAAATTAAATTATTTTCGATTAATGCTCCGATTAATCCGTCACGGTCTAAATTTGATTCCCGTTTTTTAGAACACTGGATACACTATTAAAATGGGTAATAAAAATGATCTCATGCTTGCACTCGAATGTGACTAATTTAACATTTAACTCCTTTCTAATATAAAAATTCACATAATATTTTTAAATTTTCGCTTCTATGATTAGGCATTCCACGCTTGAAAAAAAAATCTCGGGAATATCACCCAAATCATTGGTCCGGTAGTAGATGTAGCTTTTCTACCGGGTAAGATGCCTAATATTTATAATGCTCTGATAGTTATATTTATAACGCTCTGGTAGTTAAGGGTCGAGATATTGCTGGTCAACAAATTAACGTGACTTGTGAGGTAAAGCAATTACTAGATACCTCTAACAGAGGCGTATACTCAATTTTGAAAGAACTTATTGTCAAGATTGTCAAGATTGTTTTCTGATGCCTGCTGTCTGTCTAGTGACGTGAACTTGCCTAATTTTTCCCCAACAGTAGAAACGGATTGTGCAGAGAACTCACAATAATACATTCTCCGAAAACTGAGCGTTATTCAAGAAATGGCCGATTGATAAAAACGAGAAACTGAACGAATATAAAGAAGGTATGTTACCACTACTTGACTAAAAACTTACTCGAAGATTGGACTGCACTTTGACAGAAAGACTTATGAAATTTAACTGTTCCCTGGAATTGACTTTTAAAATATATTTTCTTCTTTTTTTATTTTTTTAAAAAAAAGTGATTTTCTCACTTTTTTATATTTTAGCAAAGTAAAAAATATATTTTATTAACTAATTCCTTTAATAATGTTAACCAAAATAATAATAAAAACAAATGGCTACATTTTGATCTTTTTCATTAATTAAATATATTAAAAATATTTATTTTTTTAAATAAAATATTACATATAAATAAATAAACACCCCTTTTTCATATAAGAGATTAAATATCGTAGATAAAAATATTACATATAAAGGAGTTAAATATTTTTAATATATTTATATTCATATATTTTTCACATAATCTCTTTTATGAAAAAGGGGTGTTTATTTACATAATACTATTATGTAATATTTATATATTTATATTCATATATTTATTCATATAAAATATTTATTTATATTTACATAATACTATTATATAATATTTATATATTTATATTCATATATTTATTCATATAAAATATTTATTTATATTTACATAATACTATTATGTAATATTTATATTCATATATTACATATAAATAAATAAACACCCATTTTCACAATTTTTCTTTGAATAGTTATTATTGCATTATTATCAAAATATTTCTAATAAAATAAACTATATAATAGTATGTTATACATATATAATAATATAATAAATATAAACCTAAGAGTCTTATTGGTCTCCATGACCCAACTCTTGGTGCTTATTTGAATACTTATTTAGAGTACTTTTATATTTATGTTTCTTTGTAAAAGTTATAGAAATGGTGAGGTCACCTTCTAATAATTATATATTTATGTTTTTTTCCAATTTTTAAGATAAAAAAATTATGTTAACTAACTAATATTAATTTTGAAAATCAAAACAGTTACTATTTTTTCAAAAAAAAAAAACTCAACACGAAAGACATTAAGGTCATAAAAATTATATTATGCAGTAAATTAAAATTTAAACAAAACAATATATGGGGTCACTATATCAAATTATCAACCAAATAAAAGAATGGGAAGGGAATTACGATATAATACCATACAAGCACTTAATATATATATACTCCATCTTCATTTTTCGGTCTCTCTCCTACTTCACATATATATATAAACTTGTATATGTGTGTGCCTCCCATTCTCACAAAAAAAAACGCATAATGGCTGAAAAAGAAAAAAAAAATCATACTTTTACACTAATAACAAAGAGAAAGGAAGAAAGAAATTGCAATACTATTTCACCAGATGTTCAAGTGACGCCAGTATTAAGAGATTAATTAAATAATATAACCAGCTTTTATTTTATGCAACATCAAAATCAGGAGACTGGTTCGTCATGACCCTCCGCCATCTTGCATATAGAGAATTCTCTCTCGTATAATAAGAATTCCTGAATAACAAATTTGTTTGTCAGTGATTCAATTGTATGAAGATAAACAAAATACCATAATATATGAGCTTACATTTCTGTCATTACTCTTCATTCCGCCAAAAAAACCATTGCCCCTTTTTTACATTTGAATATACTATAGTTGCTAAGTTCAAAATCAAGATACAATATATAAGCGAATATTTACATAAAAAACGTTTCATATTGCACACTGGCAGCAGTACTAACTACAATGTGTGTTCCAATAAAGTTATTGGCATTGTCAAGCTGTGAACAAGCCCCGTGGCAAGTGGTTTAATAGAAAAATGAAAAGTGCCCGACACCTTTAACAAACTTGTCTTGTAATCATAATCAATTAGAAGTCTAAGAGAAACAAAGTGCATGTACAGGTAAATCAAGTGATGGTTTCAACTTTCAAGTGGCAGAACTAGTTAAATAGAAACACTAGTGTTGAATTTCGTTGGCTGAAGAGAGAAGAATGGCACAAAAGCTGCGAATTAGATTGGTAATAAAAGGAATGTACATTACTATTTGCAAACAAAAATCCTATTAGTTTATTCCCTTCTGATCACCTCATAACTCGACAATCAACAGAAATTTGTGCCAACATATTCATCATCTGACCACATGAGTAAATAAAACACATAGATTACAATAAATATATTTACCTGCAACTGTTGCTGACTGAACAAACACAAGTATCTATTTTCAGGGCATGCAACGAGTTCAATAAACTCGTCATGGCCTTCGGGTAGATTTCCAGACTCTATAAGTGAAACGGAAACCTACAAATATGACCAAAAAGAGACACTGAAAAAGTGCAAGCCTAGTATATTTCTAGGAACTTTGACACAACATAATCAGAGAAAGCAGGAAATAAAGATGAGGAATGAACAATTTTGGAATTACTTCTCAAGAAAATCAGCTAACCTGCATGCAGCGAAGAATGATTTCCGGAATGCAACACCTGCGACAAAGGCCCCTTACAATGTATGTTGCAGGATCCCCCAAAGAACCTTCACTGTTTGAATACCAGGCATCGATTCGAGAGATCTCAATTGTTACCCCAGTCTGAAAGCGTACAAGCTCACCTTCAACAGATAAATCTATAATTAGAAGTATTTGACTTCAGGTGTAATGATACATTGTGTATGTGGTACATATTAAATAAAATATATGTACTTTTTTATGTAAAACTATTTGTCAAAAGGACAGGTCACGTTAGAACTAAGTGTTTGGCCAGAAATATGACCAGAAACCTAAAACTCAACCCAAGGGTTGGAGGAAGCCATAGAAAGATGAAGATTACATTCATAGATCAGCAAATCCGTTGGAGTGATCGAACAGCACCATAATCACTTTTAAATTTGAGTATTCGGCATAACATTAATTTTGTAAAGAAAATGCAATACAATATGTGTATCAATTGGGAAGAGATGCACCCCACCGTTTACTACCTTTAAAGCCCGATGCAATTACAGTAGCAAGAAGACCACCATCATTAAGTTCAAGTGGCCCAAGTCCATCACCCTCAGATGCCAAGCAGCGAAGTACAACATTAATGCAGTAATTGTCCTTAGCTGCAGTGGTGACATCTATCTGCACAGAAAAAATATAATGCACAAAACAAAATCAAAATACTAGAGAGGGAGGGAGTGAAATAACAGAAATAGGTTATATAATAAGGAATCCCAAAGAGATAGTTGTATTATGTTTTGCCTCTAATAAAGACATTCTGAAGTCCTCAAACAACATAAGCAATAATAATTTATTATCTTCAAGTTGTAGCATATGATTTTGCTTGTTGCTAAAAGCAGTATGAGATATAATTATAAGGGATTATAGAAACATACCATTAATTGGCGATTTAACACAATTTCTTCACTCACTGAAGAGTAAAGGCAACTCATTAATGTAGTGCACACAGTGGCATCTGGGGACATACACTCACCAGAAGGCAGACAAAGCATTGCAGTCGCGTGTAATTCCAGATATACTGGTTCAGCCGATGTAGATATACAATCTTCAGCCAGAACTAACCAAATGCTTCCACTTCCTGTTACAAGAAGTGAGTTAAGCATCCTCCCATAAAGGTATAACAAATATCTTGAGGACGTGCGCACGACCATAACCAAATGGAAATGAAATGAAAAAATTTAAGAGCGTGCAAGAATGCCAATATAAAATCAGTCGAGAATATATCTACAGAACTTCACCATAAAGATACGACAACTCACTTTGTAGCAGCTGCAATGATGAATTTAATGTTTCTGTGGCTGCTTCAACTGCCCTTTGCTTTTCCTCACTTGACAGTACATGAGAACCAACTTCAGCATTCTCTAAATCAATCTTTAGCCAATTGCGATAAGTTGCATCACATGAGTAGTACTCACTCTGATCATGAATAAGACACTATTTTTATGAGTACAAACTATAATGTACAATATGATCTTTAAATTATAAGTTCTTTACAATCTGATGCATCGAACTTCTGTAGCATACCCAGTCATTGAACTCCTTCAGATTTTCAGAAACATCATAATCCTCAGCAGAATTTGTTAGCTGACTTAATGGCTCAGCAAGTAAACTAAGCAAGGTGTGAGCGCCAACAGGCATTGCTGGTACCCTCCACATAGATAAAAGAGAAAACTCCCGGAACAGGACATTGCTATAGACAACCACATATTAAAATTAATGAGGCACTAGGCTAAGCACACAAATCTAGAGAAAATTAGTTGAACACATATATTATAATTAAATAAGAAAATAGAGAAACGATGAGTAACAAATGATAACATTACGCTACCTGTGCATCAATGCTCGAAAAAGAAGTTTGGCCCTAACAATCTGAACATCAGTAATGGTGGACGGTGGCGTAAAGCAGAGCCACTGAATCACCATAGCTTTCTGTTTACTTTTTAATCTATGCTGCTCTGCCACACTGGAAGCCTTTTCATAATTTCCAAATTGTGTTTCTCTTGATCTTGATAGAACCCTGATCAGGTAAATAAATAAACTATGACGACACATTTACATTGGAATAGCATTATGGAATTCGGTCCAAATCGAAATCAAAGAGGACACTAGAGCAGAAGAGACAACCTTTCGATAATTTCAACAAAACTGCCCTTTGTTTCATCTTCAGCAGCAAATGGCAAGTACTCTATAGCTGAAAGAAATATATTATGTCTGACATGCACACTGTTGCAGGTCAAGAGAAAAAACATCATGAGAACAAGGAATGATGTAGAAGTGTAAAATGTGACTAGGCTATGCAAATAATGCAATAATAGCCAAAAAGCTACACCATTACTACACTCAGAATCGCAAACCGCAGATTGCAAATTTTTCGCGAAATGCATAACAATTTCAACGTAATATGCAGTTGCCAATTGCAATGTAGGCTGCCTTGTCGCATTTGCAGACACATAACACGCTACTTTAAAAATAGCTGTATCTGGCAGGTCATTTTCGAAGACACAGGATGCATTAGGTGCACTTAATTTATAGTGTTCCTTCTATTTTCAGCTGTTGCTACATTAGTATTTACATAAACTGAGCAGTTACAAAAGTACAGGTTTTTATTAGATGAACAAACTACAGACAACTGTATGTCAACAACCTGCTAAGATACATGTTTATGAAAATAATGATATGCTTTAACTTCGTTTCATTAACATATATGTTCCAACTTCATTTCAATTGAATTGCAGAAAATTTATGCGTCTGAAAAGTCACTGGAAATAAAATAACATATGCAGGATAATTAAGGTATGATAGAGATAAATGATATAGAGGCTGTTAGAAAAAACCTTCCATTAAGACGTAACTCCATCATGTGCACAAACAGATCGATGCAACGATGACGTGCCAGCTGAGAGGCATAGATTCCAACCAACTCCTCGTGTTGTTTTGAAAATAAAAACATTGTGTACCTGAAATAGTACTTCCTAATTAAGGCCAGTATTCATAAATACAAAGCAGTGGACTTTGCATTAGAAATTTTACACTGCAGATAATTGTTAGGACTAATGTTACCAACAACCTAATAGTTTGGGAACATAAGGTGGTATTGCTTATATAATCCTCTTTTTGGTGCTTAAATACATCTGGATCTGGTTGATATGACTTCAAGGCAACTTCTAACAGAGCTATGATATACTCGATCACTAAATGTAGCAGAGATATGATAATACGATATTGCTCCATCCAACAATAAGAGTTCTATTTCCAAGAAATAAAGTTTGGAACTTTATTGCACAGTGTACATTCATGTCTACATCAATAAGATAAGATGAACTCTTGTTTCAAAGAAAAATATGCCAATTCCAACAATAATCGTGGAAAAAAGAGAGAACGGTTCTAATATTCCTACATATGGTCTCTTGTTATTTTCTAAATTTAAGTACAAAAGTAGATTGATCCATGATAAAAAGAAAACAGAATCACTTACATGTTTATAATGAGGTCACCAAGAGTCATTATCTTCTCTTTGAAAGTATCCGTCATTTCTTCTGCAAGTAAATATCGAAGCACAAGCACTAAATGAGCGCCAAACCTTATCATTTGTGGATCACCACGAGGCCTGACAAGATCATCAGAAGTTAGGCATAAATTAAGATAGAAGTTAGGCATAAATTAAGATGAGTCCTTTTAGTATATCTTGGTGGAGCAGACAGTTTTTTAGAGCATCTCCAATAGGGGTTGTTAAGAGAGTTTCCAAACCATAACAAATCATCAAATATAGTATTTTTTAATTTTCTCTCACATCCATATCACTTTTGACAACATTTGTTAAAATTTTACTCCAATAGTTAGCAACTTCAAAGGTTGCCCATGTGGTCCCTCTGTATTAGTTTTATATTTAGTTCAATATAGAAGTGGGTAGAACAATATACACTTTTAGATGTTTTATATTACTTTTTACTAGTTTGGGAAGCTGCCAACTTTTGGCAACCTTGGTAGGCAACCTCCCAACTCCAATAGGTAGGCAATCCAGATTGTCATGCCACATAAGCTTGACAACCCCTATTAGAGATGCTCGTATAGCAGTTGGACGGTGCAATCGACCAATGGCCAAAGTAGTAAATACAATTTGCAATCTGAGAGAAGTCCAAACATAAAAAAAATGCTGAAATCACTGATCAGATTGCAAGAAATTACACAAGACGTGCCTGAAGACATTTTGATCATCTTCAGAAGGTGATATTAATGACCAGATAAAATCCAGAAGCTGTGATATGTCTCCTAGCATAAGACTCATCTGTTCAGCAGCTTAGGGTCAGTAAAACAGTAAACGTAGTTAAAACATGTTTAGGAGAGATCACCATATGTTTATATTCATGTAGCAAAATGATGAATTGTTACGTATCGAGAGAGAGAGAGAGATGTTAGGTGAAACAGGCAATAAAAGCTCAAACATTAGGGTGGGTAAGAAAAAGAGAGAAGAAATACACAATCCTGAGGGTTTATTTTATCTAGTGTGTAATTCTAGTTTGGAGTACCACATGAATCACTATATTCTCAAGTCATGATATGGGAACCGACCATGGTGCTTACAGTTTCAAACATTCTACAACAGATGGATCTGACTAGGGATGACAAAATAATCCGATTCGTTCCAATCCAATTGGATTATACCGAACCCGAAATTTTGGATTTAGATTTCAGGTGTACCAAACCGAAATCCAATTTAAACCCGATATTGTGTGTGTGTGTGTGTGTGTATTTTTTATTTCTTTCTTTCTTTATTACTCAGAATTTAATACTAATTTTTTGAATTAGGGCTTGATTATTTTATTAATATATTTAAGATTTTACTTACATTATCTTACACAGTTTTCAGTTTTATCAGTACGTAATGTATTAATTAGTTGTTAATTATATATAGATAATGTCTCAACTCGTGCAACATATTATATTAAACTTAATAATTTGTGATTTTAATTAGTGCAATTGTAAATAATGTTGTCTGTGCGTGCTAGAGATATTGAACTTGACTATATTCTTTTTTTTTAAAAATTTGGATACCGAATCCAATCCGAAACCCGATGGATATGGATTTGGATTTGGATTTTACGAAATTCGAACCCGACCTGTTGTCATCCCTATATCTCACGAAACATATAATAACAAGCAACATGCTTATGTATTAAAAAGATGCAATAACAAGAGGCCACTTAAAACACCAACATATAACACTCTACATTATAGTTCAATTTGCAATCACAACAAAATTGTTGTCATGCATGTTCTCTTGAACATTTTTATTAATTGCATACTCAAATTTCTCCAATGAATTTTTCTATTACCTCAATTTGCCTATGCTGCTCTTTGCATCCGTGATGAACAGCTTCATGCACCGTATCACTAAGAGGTGTAGAAATGATACAATAAATAGCAGATAATTAACATTACATGAAATTATACATTATAATGAAACTGCAAACTTACCTAGAATGGAGTTTTTGAAGGAGTGCAGAAAGATTTCGAGGTTGCTGATTCAACACTTGGAGAGGCCAACTTTCTGGTCCAGCTATCTGCTGAGAAACATCAACCCTTTCCCCAGTACTTATCTCAACTGCATCTTCATAGCTTTTAAATTGATATATAGCACCCGATTGAAAGCGAGCTAATTCCATGTCAACCTGAACATGGAACCATGACTTGGCCATTGCCCAGCATGCAGACTGCAAAATGGTTAGGTCCTAATCTTCGCCGTATTATTCAATGAAACCATTGGCACAACAAATGTGAGGAATGAGAAAAGAAAACTTGGCTGACATAATTCATCACAGAAACTCAAATTAGAGCTAAGATGCCTAAAATCTGAGGGAGTTAATTATGTGACTTGTTACTGTTTATGTTTAGATTACCACAAACTTTAGGAAACTTTAACTGAATGAAAACATATTTTTGTAATAAATTTAAAGATTAAAAACTATAACAGAATATAACTAAACGCTTGGGCTCCCACTCAGTGTGTTGGTTGAGAACAGGGAGGGGTAAATTCATTCAGTGGACTCCCATGGCCCATGGGATGAGGTTTGGTTAATTCTTGGAGAGCCTTAAACAATTGTCTGCTGATTGATGTAGTTATTAGTTCAAACTTTAAACTCAAGATTACCCCGAATGGAAACTTCTCTTTTTCAAGAAGTATTATCAGAAGGCATGTGAAAATGCAAGACATGTAAATTCCATTTGATTTCTAGTTGTGAAATGTGAAGCAATAATAATAAACTGCATGATATATAGGGTTTAAACTGTTTTTTTGTTCTATAGATGCTATAGAGCCGATTTCAAACATCATAAACTCAGAATCAAACTTACATCTGATCATATTACATGCTCTTTTCATCTAAGTATAATAATTCTAATTCCATTAAAATATTGTAACAAAATACCTCCCAGTCTGTGCAAATAGAAAGAATGTGCTTCAAGTTGCTGCATTGGGAAGCATATATCGCTGCTTCATATTTACTGCCCTCTTCCTCTGCAATTCTCTTTCAATCCAAAAAGAAAAACTATTTGATTAGTTCAGACTCTCGAGACAAATCCTCCTCCTTACATGATATTACAAAGTTGTAGGTCTAATATTGTCAAGGTGAGAATGTAGGCAATCAGCAAATCACATATTTTAAATTATAAACTTGATGTATGGTACACATAATCCGATTTAGAATCAAAAAATAAGATCAAGAGATAAGTTTTTAACAAAAGGAAACCAAATAGATCACATGAGATGAGACAGAAAATTCATGAACTACTTTACAAAAGAGAGTAAGTACCTCTGATGCCACATAGGAGGCCCATTTCCAAAGACGACGTTGATGACCAATCCCACTTTCCAGCTCAGCTGCTTGCAGGCTTCTGTTCTTTCCATTTTTCATCAAAGCTTCAACTGAAGGAAAGTGATCCAATCCTCCAAAAGCACATAAAGTTGCAGCCCTCCATGGCTACTTGACTGAATTAATATTACAATTTGAAAATTTAAGAACGTATCCTTTCTGCAAGAAATTGCATACCTGTCCAGCAGATCGGCAAAGATTACATGCCTCTTCCAGTCTTCCAGCCCTTAACAGAATCCAGACATCTTCCAAAAGTGATTCATCTTGTTTCTGTCAACATGAAGACATGCAATGGAAACAATTGAGAATGAAGTAAAAACCATAAAATGTAACATGATACATTTAATTAGGATTTAAAATTTTTTATGGTGTAGGTGACTTGCGAGAAAACTGAGAACCACGAAAACTGAGAATACATACATTTACACATCAGATTTAAAGCAAAAAAATATTTGATGCCACTGTGTAATTTCTCTTCTACAATACATTTGTTTTGATTAATATACTGATTGATTGGACCTAAAGTAACTAGGTCCTTCTTTCCTGAAATCATAGAGCTTAAACAGAATAGTTGGAATCCTATTTATAGAAAATTATGAGCACGACAAGAGACCATGATTCATGTAAGAAAATACTTTGTCATCAGGCAGTGGCTGAGCATGTTCCCGTGTTGGAGCATCAAAATCCAAATGATGAATAATCTTTGGGTTTGAGCCGCCCTTATATAATAACCGTTGAGTATGATGCCAAAGCCCTGTGCTAGGCAAATGAGTACCAACATGAGAACCTCGAATCTGCAAAACAAATCAGAAATGTTGTGAAATAAATCAATACAATTTGAGGATCAAGGGATAGCCTAGTGGTAAAGGTGCATCCCCTCCCATTATTAGTTCATGGGTTCAAATCCTCATTCTCCTATCCCCTTCACATATATTATATGTAACCCTTAAGAAAATGTATGCATATAAAATTATTAAACAAAAATTGAAATATTTTTATCTTACTAAATTGAAAAAAGCTATCGATGGAATTTAACATATAAAGAACTTGTTACCAGCACAAAGAAGTAATTTATTACAATACTAACCCTGAAAGAAACTATTCTGAGAATATATTTATAAGAAATACAACTTTCAGGATATTGATCTTTTTTTTAAACAGTTCTAAAATCGTTCTTAAGAAAAAGATAAGACTGTTCCCCAACAAAGTTCGACTTATACTGTGATCATTATTAGTTTCTATAGAAAATTACAAAATAGCTATTTAAAAATTGATGTCGAAGTAATTTTTTGATAGTCCAAAGTTTACCCAAAAAAAGAACTTCAACAAATACTCTTGTTACATTTCCTAATAAAGTAAAAATATTACAAACTCTCTCTGCAAATTAATTAAGCACGTTTAAATGATTTTATCACTGTTAACGCTTTAATCTTTAGAGACAATATGTTTATTGATTTAGCTCTTATTAATTGCTCTTATATAGAATCAAACAAGGTCGACTAATTTATCTTGCTTTGGTCTCCAAATTCATTGGTTTGACTAAAAAGTCAACAATGACCAGAAGTCAAAGGAATATCATAATTTTAAAACTTGTCAAAAGACTAAAGGTTTGACCGAAGAGCTGAAGAGTTAAATTCACACGCTACATGAAAATTGCATATTTGCGCCTGTGCATTAAGATTGGTATTTAAAATACATTTACCAGTTTAACAAATATTTATTCAAATATCTATACTATATTATTAGAACAGAAGTATTGAAAGTTTGGTTGGTTGGTTTGTAGTTTGGGTTATATTATTAAAAACAAAAATATCCTATCGTTATACATTATAAAAAAATTATAATATTAAAAACAAATATATCCTAACGTTATATATTACAAACTCAGACATGTGTCCATGTTTGACCTCTATCATCCCTACAATCCTTGTTCCTAAATACAAAGAAACAGATATCCTACTAAAAGTTAGCTTTTGTATTAGAATTGCAACTGCACACGCCTATAAATTATTGAAGCCAATTTCATATTATAAACTAATCAATACGTCTAATAATATAATAATATTTGTATATATTAAATAAAATTAAAACAACTATTAAATATATAAAATTATTATTAAAACATAAAAAAAATAAAATATATTAAAATATAAAAGGAAATCCTTGCATCACACGGGTTGTAAACTAGTATGTATGTATGTGTGTGCGTCTATACATACATACACACACACATATTATATATATATATATATCCATTATCTTGCCTATACATGCTTATTCACATTTTTTTACAATATGAAAAAGAGAACATAGATATCCAAATATGTCACGGGATTTCTTATTCTCCCTTCCTGGAACAAAGTGTCATCACTCGCCGAGAAACTAAGAAACTAATTAGCAAAAGTAAATATTTAAGCAATCGGATAATAACGAAACATAGGGAGATAGCATAGCTTATAAAGAATACAAACTATGCAAATTAGAGACATGAACCTAGCTTCAAACAAAAATAAGCATTAGTAAGAAACGCGAAACTGGTGGGAAAGTCACTGTTCCTAACCTCGTTATCCAAATCAAGGGCTTTAGCAGCTAACCCTTCAAGCCACTGGATAATTCTAAGGCAAAGTTGTGCTGTGTGATCTTCCACAACAAACTGGCAAGCCTCCAAGTGAGATGTCGTTGGGAACTGCCATTAAAAATTAATTTAAATACATAAGTTCTGTTCTCAATTACATATACATATGAAAATATTAAGGGAAAATAAAGATTCAAAACAACATTTTCTTCAGTACAAACAGAAAAATTAGTTGAAGTGAGACAGAAAGGAAATATCACCATGACTAGATCTTCTGGAAATTCTTCACCTGCAATACAAGACAGGTTTAAGTTATAGAATTATATGTAGTCTGAAACACGTACACAAAAGATTATGATCAAAACAAAAGGGAGATACAAATCTGATCACATGATGACAAAGCATGCATATATATCCAAACAATAAGAAAGGAAGTGGAAACCAACAAAAAAAAAGATTAATTTGAGTCCAGGGCATATTTCCGATTAAAATTCAGGCATTATAATGACAAGAAAAATGCTTACTGAAAAAGAAAGCCAAGAATTGGAAAGATAATGAAAATAATTTCTTGAAAGGAAATGACCGGTAATATAGAACTTTGTACGTTCTCTACCGAATGTAAGAAGAATTTATCATTATTAGATGAGTGCCAAAACTTGCGAGCCAAGATCTTAAAACACACACACATATATCTACTAATTGTGGCAACACCCAAGACCTAGTCAACTCAAATATAAACAAGTTAGAATTATTTGCCTTTGCCGTAAAGATACCACAGAAGAGACCAGGAAGCAGCCTCGTCTAATAGAAGTCGAGCCGTCTGCCTCATTAGTTTGTCCTCGACGATCCTCAGTTTGTCACTGTCATACCTACAGAAAATGCATAAAAGGTGGCTCCTCAAATCTGTAACTGCAGATTTTACTGTAAACAAATTTGAATATGCAGGAGAGAAGCAGTTATATATGCTTAAGAAGCGTCTGTTGGATCCTTGACAAGTAAAATAATAGCAATGGCTCCCAGTAAAAACAGCATGTAGTTGGGCGAAAACCTCATTCGAAATAGGAAGTTCCAATTTTCAAGTCAAGGTCTTTCACTTTTTCATACTCATTGTCTTTTTCAATTCTTTTCATGTTTTCTTTTTGTTTCATCTTCCAAATTTTAGTTCACTTGTGGAGAAAAGATAGCAAGAGGCAGGACTTAACTAACCTTCTTTTTTAAACTTAAACATAATCTCAACCAAGTTATAGCAAGTATTTCCATAACACATATTTGAACTTCAGATATATATCCAACTAATAGCTGAGCAATTGTTGTCATTATTTTCAGCAATGAAAGCCATTTTCTGTGTCCTTAGCGTGTACATATTTGTCACATTCAATGATTTTAAACCATTTGTCAAACTAGAAAAACTACAGTATTATATGAAGTGATTTGTTTAAAGCAAAACAAAGATGAAAGATGTTAATATATAAAAGCATCAGCGTCAAGACTGGGCGGAAACACTACCAAGATATTTATTATTTAAAAGTACAGAACGCACCTCATTGACTTTGACACATCACGACATTCTTTTTCCAGTTTTAATATCAAATCAGAGACAGGCATTAACCCTGCAATAAATAAATTCCCAAACCTAAGCTACATAGCTAGATATGTTTCATGATAGAATGGCAAAGAGGGAAAGGCCAAAGACATTACTGGGAAAAGGAATATTAAATCACAAGTACAGCCAAAACAAACATAGCCTAAACAAACATGAAAACAGTAATCAGCAACACAACTTTGATAACTACCTAGAGTTTCTACACAAAGCATAGAATCAATACAAAAATTTAAGCTACTCTATATAATCCAGGATTCTGGGCCCTGTGACTCTGGTACACTGCAGATATTGAATCTCTTTAAAAATCTATTTTTGAAATTGAATAACCAGTATGAACCTTGACATTTGTTATTGTGTAATGTTGTCCTAGGATGAGTATGAATAACTTAATAGTTGTGCATTGTGATAATGGAAGCAATACAACATAAGTAGTGTGATGAATGGTGACATATAGAGAGTTGAAACATGTGTCAGGAAAATGTATATCTTAAACATTTAGATAGTTGAATATAAGTTGAGCACCTTGAAGAGTAGAATCCAGAAGCTGAGCAAATAAGGTAAATGTTGTGTCTCCAGTGTATAACAAGTCATCATCATCATCGGGTTTGCATGATTTGAGGGGATGGTTTCTGAGTAAATCGGAAGCAGCATCCATGGAAGATCTCATCTTGGAAGTAGAGTGTGTGTTTGAAGGAATTCCAGCATCAAGACTTTGAAGCTCTTGTTTAATATTTTCGATAATGAGAGCAGAGTTGGACCTGATTTCTGTAGATTTTGGAGGTAACTGTCTTTTTCTGCGAGTAATATTAGAGTGTGAGGCAGGAGGAATTGAATTATTTATATAAATAGTTTGGAAAATGGTGAAGGCGATGGCATGTCTAGTTATAATAAATTGAAAACGGGGGAAACCAAAAGGATATATGAAAACAAGAAGAGGTAGCATACATACCCGTAGCGACGAAAACGCTCTCTGACGGCCACATCTTCAGCCTCAATCTCCATTCGAGAGCTCTGCTTAAACCCTAGTTCCCTTCTTTCTCATATACTCAAGCTGTAAAAACCCCCCGTCACTCAAAATGACACTTTTATAAAATAAAATAACATGCCCATGTATCTCCCCACAACATCCGAGTTTTGCTCTTCATTTATTTTGATTTTAAATTTTAAGATTTTAAATGTATATTTTTTAATTAATAAATTTTAAAATTAAGCATGTAGCATGATTCAATGATTTTTAATATTTTAGAATTCAATTAAACACAAAATGGGTTTTAGAAAATATTAAAAATATAAATAAAAACATAGCGATTAGGGTTCTAGAGCATAAAGCCTAATTTAAGCGTGAACTTTAATTTATCAATTTTTATTATTTTAGGGTTCAATAATTCTCAATTTAGGTTTTAGAAATATTAAAAAAAATATGCACAAAACTCAACTTAAAGTAGCGTTTTACCCTAAAACTCAACTTAAAGTGGCGTTTTAGCATTCCAAACACAACTTTAACTCACGTTTTGACCATAAAAATGAAAAAAAAAATCAAACACGACACGATCTTACATTTTCAATGAAACTCGACTCCATGTAACGTTTTGAAGTTTTGAAGTGACATTTTGGGACATTCCATCCTGTTATGCTGTTTTGGGCATTTAGTGTTTTGATAGTAACATATAAGGTCATTACCCCCTTCTCTTCTACTTCTTGTCCTTAATTTTAATCCAAAAAATTTAAAGTATTATTTATAATTTCAAGATTCTACACAGAGTTTATATATTGAATCCACTGAAATATGGAAAGATTTTGAAACATAAAAAATATGAAAATCCAACATAATCCATGAAAGTGTTAATAAGTTTTTGAATACCCTTAGATTTTAATTTATTAATAAAATATTCCAGGATTTTAAATCATTATTTAATACCCCGGAGATTTTTAAAATATAAAAAAATAGTGCAGAATCCGGATTGAATACACCCTCTTAATATGATTTTTAAGGAATTGATGGGGGAGTCATTTGTTAAACTGAACCATATTTTCTGAATCATTAAATTTTATGAATGATCTAAATGAATAGTTATGTGAGGTCGACCTCAGATTCAGATCTCAGGAAATTTCCTAAGTTAATAGGGTATTTTAGTATACAATTTGTATGGCAAATTTGTAAATTATACATAATATTTTGAAATTATAATAGCACCTTCGTGTTTTAATACGAGATTTGAGTATAATCTCAGAAAAATTACGTGAGTTCGACATCGGGATCCTCAATCTCTATTCCAAATATCTGAATGAATAATGCTATTGGTTAACAAAATATTATATTCTCTGAATGACAATAAATTACAAATTATAACTCAATGATTAATATTGTTTGATAAACGGTCTATTTATATTATATTATTATAACTGAATTCTAAAAAAATTATAGTTAGTTTGGTTAATTCAATTTTTTGATTATTCAACAAAAAATTTATTACTCACACTTTTTGGTTATTTCAATTTTATTAATTAACTCAATATTTTTTAATATCATATTATTTTTTAATTATAATCCAAATTTTATATATTTGTATTAAAATCATATTTATAATATAATTTTTATATAACTTAGTTGTACAAAATATAATTGACTTTCATATATCAATTTTGTTATCGTTCAAACTATTTAATTTATTAAAATTATTTAAACAAATTTAATAGTATAAACTAATTAATATGTCTCACAATATAAAAAAAATATTTTTATATATTAAATAAAATTAAAATAATATTGAAAATATAAAAATTATATATATATATAATATTATTAAAAATATAAATAATTAAATAATAAAAGAAATCCGTTCGTCATGAAGATTGTAAACTAGTAAATATATTACTATATTAAATGCTCTTTCAATTAATTATATAATCATAAGAGACAATAAATAAGATAAAAATATTTATATAATAAAATATTACAATAAAATAACATGTGTGTAATGTGAAAATAAAATAGTTTCATAAATGGTTCAGAGACATATTTTAGATGGTCCAGATGATTTTAGCAGTGGTCCGGATATCATCCTATCCAAAAAAAAATTGAATCAAATGATCTAAACGGCTGTGTCGTCCAGAGCTCCGTTCAGGTGTTCATTGTTGGGTTCTGAGGCATAAAAACGCAGCGGAATTAACGTAAATATAACAAAATTTGAAACCCAAACCCAGGATCCGTGTATAAGCTTGGACAGATTATGGTGAAACAGAATTATACCTTTTTCTGGTATTGACTTTCACGAACTCAACGAAGATCCTTGCTTGATGAATCACAGTAGTCATTTGCTTCAAGAACTGCTCTCTAACGGTATCCACACGAACGTCGATTCGTCTAACGATCAGCGGAGATGGTACTAGCCAAGGCAGCCACGAATTATCTCTTATCTCTTGCTAGCCTCTCTTTTCTATGAGTTGCTAGGGTTTCTGTTGTAAAACGAATTCACAAGTGCTACCCTTGTAAACACATCATAATGTATTTATATGAGCTAGAGATAATGGGTCAAACCCTAATCCATGGGGCTTCTTAAAAACCCATTCTGATTTTGGGTTTATTTATTAATCCAAATTCTAGTATGTTTATAATTAATCAAGTCTTACTTAATTAATTATAAATTCGAATTAATAATAATAACATCATTTAAATTCATAATTTAAATAAAACTCTGTTTAAACGTTCTTTGTGTGTGACCCTTTAGGTTATTATTACGTTGACAATAATTTTATTTTCTAATAATAAAATTATAAACAATGAGTGGCATCTAGTAATACATCATTGCTACCCAAGTAATAATAATAATTGGTGATTCAATTAAACCTTTCGTGATTAATGTTTCTGTGTAATATAATCCATTTAACCATATATTATAGATTAAATTCGAGACATGTATTTCAGTCATCCTCTACAACATTTAATCCGGGTTTACTTGATCCATGAGTAGACTATGAAAAACAAATCATTATTTGAGCACGGTCATGCATTTTATAGTCTCACTCAATCAAGAGGCCGATAATATATCTCCTAATTATAGGAGGGTTAAATCCTTTATCTATCATTCATATTTCTCATACGACTCATGATATACCCAATGTCCACTTTTATCATCACCCGGTCAAATGTAACTTTTAATGTAGTCAAAGTATATTAATCCTTGTATAAAAATATAATGATCTCAAGTCAAAGGATCATTACACCATTATCACTGTGAGTCTTTCTTATGACTTTATTAAACATGAAGAATCTCACTGTGGGTCTGTCCAGTATCATGTACTCCTACATGTACCTATGTATTGACTTTAGTATCCCCATACTTATAACCAATGAGATGTGGTTATCTGTCAAACAACATATTAGTCTATTTATGTATTATTATTGTCCTATAATAATAATACTCGACTAGGGACCTTTAAGAATATGATATATTATATAATCTCAAGTTCAAGTCATGTACTTAAACTATACAATGTGTATCATGATTCTAAGGACATTTATTATGCTAACAAATATATCGCAGTAATTAAAGTCATAATAAATACGTTTATTGAATAATCAAATGACATAAAGGTCTATCAAAAGGAAACATTGTATTGCCTCTAGGGCACCTACACTAACATTATCAAACAGGTCCTTGGACAGGATATTCATAAATTGTTGATAATTTTTTGTTGAACCCAAATCAAACCTAATCTATGTAATTATTTGTATTGCTATAACATAGTTAGTACTTCTGTAATATGGTAGTGACTTAGATATTTCTATGTATTATTGCAGATAGAAGTCTAATCAAATTGTATTTCAAGTTGTAAATAAAGTCAAGAATAAAGTCTCTTAGAAGATTCAAATTGAATCATGCAACAAGACAAAGAAGACTTTTTGGAGAAATAAGGAAAACAACCTGAAAATTCTACTAAGACAATTACTCAGTCGAGAAGTCACTCATTCGAGAAGTCAGAACTATGTAACTGATCGAGAAGTCTCAAGACACACTCATTAGTTCAGTATTCGATCAAGAAGTCAGTCATTCGAGAAGTCAAAATATTGAAGCCATTCGAGTAGTGTGAAATGTTACTCATTCGAGAAGTTCAGACAAACAATTCGAGAAGTTAGCAAAAAGAGCATTCAAGAAGTAGTAAATCTGAGTCAATCGAGAAGTCACAGTTTCAAGTTTTCATTTGAAAAGTCTAGACCAATCGAGAAGTCATCAAACAAAGCATGTAATCGAGAAATCTATTCATTCGAGAAGTCGATCACTTAAGGGCTAATCGAGAAGTCACAGCTAGTACTCAATCGAGAAGTCAATCACTATGACTTCTCGAATCAATTTCAATAGAGTGCTCGACTGCACCAAGGAGCTATTTTCTAGGAGAATTGTAGAAGAATAAGACAGATAATTTGCAGCTCTGTTTTTGCAGGATAAGTCGAGCTTGTAAAGATAGAGACAAGTCTACAACGAAGCTGGGAAGATAGTCAAGACAAGTGACAGAGGATATAAGGCTGGATGTAGCAGACTGTCACAACAGTGTTAGCTAGAAATAAATATTAGTCAAATGTAAAGCATGTCTTGTCTATTTCTACTTTTAGCCAAACTGTCTTATGTGAGCATGTGCACAGGACATGTTGTCTATATATTTTATGCACAGCCACATTTGACAGTAGTCTTAGAATTTACATTGTAATCTTCCAAGAACAAGAAGCTAAAGTTCAATTTGAATTTCAAATTCTAGCAAAGATTCATTCTAATACAATTAGATTGAAAGTTACATCTGTGTTTATTTACTGTTCCATGATTTGACAAACACTTTGTTAAACACTTAACTTGTTCAAAGATTCAAGTTGTAAATCAGTTCATCAAATTTCATTGCACTCACAAAAGAAAAGAAAAATGTTGAAGTATACATTCACCCCCTCTGTAAACTTGTGAACTCATTATTCCTAACATTTTTAAAATTAATAAAAGTATTATAAATTTATTAAAATTACAAAAGTTTCATAAATTTTGAATACATTCAAATTTTTAATAAATATTTTAAATTTTAATTAAATATCATTAAATAATAAAAAAATTCTCTCATTTATCAAATTCATCCCCTTATTATGTTTTCAAAAAATCGATCATGATGCATTTATATTGTAATATAATAACAAAATTTAATTTTTTATATTTTACCATTAGCTTATTTAAAATAAATAAATTAGAATTTTAAATCTAATATTCAGAAATATTATATATTTTAATACTTAAATACTATCAATGTCAAAAAAATTTTAAAAAAATACGACTTATTCTTTTTCTTAATCTTATTATAATTATAATATTTATATTAATCGATAGAATAATATTGAAATGTATTAAATAATAAGTTGCAATAACTGAGATAATATAATTATATTCGTAATATAAATTTATAAATATTTAAAAAAATTCACGAATAAAAACACAACCCCGGCATATGTTTTTCTAGTTCAATGGTATTAATTGGGGAAAATACTCGTTTCTTAGTTTGTACCAAGTTTTAATAAATGATGGTTTTATATGACGCGAGTAATGTTACATATTACAAAAATAATCCCAAATCTTTTCTCAAATGATGTGGATGTGGATGTTGTGTATCTTAAGATTTTCCGGATTATACACTAATTTAAGTTTGTGTTCATTTTGCAAGAATGAAATGGAGGTGAGAATGAAATACATGTGACAATAGAAAGTGAAAAAAATGAAATACTTGAGTAATAGAATAAATATCCTATCCATTTGTTTAGGTAAAATTTAATTGGAATAAAATGAAAATAATATATGTTTTTCTAATATTTTAATTTTATAAAATTTAACTTTTGAATTTGAACAATTTCTCACAAAATTCTAAAATGAAGCTAACAATATCATTTTTATCAAAAATTTGGTATATAAAATATTTCGAATCAGAAAGATGCGTAATATATATTTATTGTGTTAAGAGGGAAGACACATGAATATAATATACATTTATGTGTATGTTAGAGAGGGGGAGGGAGAGATGTGTAATATATAATATATATTATGTGTGTACTAGAAGATAATGGGGAAAGAGATATTGAATATATATTTATATATGCCTTAGAAAGGGAGAGATGTAATATACATTTATGTGTGTTTCAAAGGGAGAGAGGGGGAAATGCTTGATTTTGATATTAAAATTTAGAAAGAGATTATTGTCCAAAAAAAATTAATAAGAAAAGATACAACATGAAATGTTTGAAAGGAATAAGTTCATCCCACATGTTTCACTCCATTCCTTCGTCTCAACCTCAATTTTCCTGCCAAAATTCATTTCATTCCTCCTCCTGCCAAAATTCATTTCTACCAAGTGAACACAAACTGTACTTGTACCACTTATCGTAATCAAGTCATTTGCTACATAGGCTAAAACTGCCAAAGTGAAAAGGACGGGAAAAGCCCATCAAAATGTAAAAGTGAAATATATTACAAAAATGAAACACAAAAAGCCTCCAAAAGTTTTTATTCAAATACTCAACAAACAAAGCCTGCGGATGCAGGACAAAAACCAAGGACAAATATAACAACATAATCATTCACTGGTAGTACATGAGCTGATGTGCAGCAGCAGCATTCTGGAAACCTCCATCATATATGGCCTGGCTTGCCCCTGCAGCACCCATGCCCATAGATCCTTGTTTAACTGGAAGCTGAATTTGCGGGTGCAACCAGGGATGGACCCCTCTCATCTTACTCATAGCTAGTTGTCGCTCGTAGGCCAGAAGATCAGACGGTGAAAAACCTTGCACAGGAGACGGTGCAGGCAGGGGGAGTGGATTTGAGCTCATCCCAGGTGGAGTGGGTTTGTTACCCCACAAGCACTATCAAAGCAAAAAGATAGAAATACAAAAATCAGGCAAATATCTCTTTAGAATTAAAAAATACCTTAGACACCGGCAATTGCAATATGGCACATATAGTATAGCATAGACCAAGTCTAATCAGCATATATATGATAGCAAAAGGATTGATTTAAAGAGGAAACAAATGCAAAAACAATTGCATTTCAATCAGATGGTCCAAGACATGAAAGAAGAAAAAATGATTATTACTCCAAACTGGCAAGGGATCTACAGCATTAATGGACAAACACCTAATACATCTGGATGATTGATGAGAGAAAACGTGTAAAATACCAATAGTAGTATCATACCCAGATAACAATATAACTAGTACGCCTTCATTTTTTAGCAACAGTTTTTACTATCAGCTGCAAGTACTAGATTGTTTGGGAATTACCATGCAAAATGTACCTAGCAGAAAACTGGGCCTCTTTACACTGCTTAACAATGTTTTGAAACAATTAACACTGCGAGATTGTGTAATCTAACCAAAACAAATTTGAAAATATAGCCAAATTATGTGATAACAAAATTTCAGTATTTAAGCCATACTCCATATTACTTCCTTATGAAACTAAAGCACTAAACATTTAAGAAGTGCTAATATAAACTGTGCACCTTAATTATTTTTCCATGTAGAATTGAGTGATTATTTCCCATCTGAATAGCCAGCGCTGCCTCAGAATGATTACTGTATCTAACAAAACCAAAACCTTTATCGCGTTGGATACGGACTTCCTCAATCAATCCAGCATTAAAATCATGGAAGTGGCGGTGCAGGTCAATCTGATTCACCTGCAAATTCAATAATAGTTTCATTTTTAATGATATATATTACACTTGAATCTATAACTCAGAAGGGAATAATTTACCACAACATTATGTCGAGGGGATCAATTTTAGCACAGGTTTCCTCCACATTCATGCTTGTCTTCCATTAAGGATATTTGAAATTACACTTTAGCAATATATTAGGTGCTGTGAACTGATTGTACGATGTGTCTTCAAGTGGTAGATACTAGATACATCTGACTTAATTACACAAGATGGCCTTGAAAAGCCAATTCAGAAGATGGCCTTAAATATTTACCAATATATTAGGTACTGTGAACTGACTGTAAGATGTGTCTTCAAGTGGAAGATACAGCCGACTTAAAAAAAAGGCCACTTCATAACTACAGATAGGCATAGGTGTGAGAAGAGTGCCATAATATTGACAAAAATTAAGTAAAAAACAAATATTCTTGCCTCTGGGGAAAGGTTGCCAACATAAACAGTAGTGTACTGGGGGTTACTTTCAGGAGCATCACTATTTACCACCTCTTTACCATCTTCTGCAATAATCAGGAAATCAGATGTCGGTACCATAATGCATGTCCAAATCCAAACTACGCCTCTCAAAATTAAAATCAACACCTCTTGGCATACTCACCAGAGGAGCCACTTGTTAATTCTACAACACTTTTAGTTTCTAAAGCCTTCCTGTCATCATTAGAACCAGCACCTTTTGTCGCCCAGTTGCAACGTATCTGTTTGTTGCCAAGCCATTTCCCTACCCAGGGAAATTAGAAAACAGAAATATTAGTGTTACAATAGATCAGATGAGCATGCAAGAAGATTTATCAGCAATTCAGCATGATATGTTTGTGATGATGTTCTAAAGATTTAACTGTAGAGTAGTGGAATGCACATCAAGAATACCTGTTAGATCATTAATTGCACTCTGAGCATCCTGGAAAAGGAATAAACGTATCCAGTGTTAAAAAATTACAGAAATACTATGAAGAAAACTGTACACTTCGTTCCTTAAGGTTCCAATAAGGTGATTTACCGACAGATTCTTAAAAGAGACAAACCCAAACCCTCTTGAACGCCCAGTCTTCTGATCCCACATAACCCTTGCATCACTATAACGAAAGAAATATTAATACACAATAAGCTGATAAAATTGATATGATGAACCCAGCATCATCAGAGGATATAAAAATGAAGACGCTTACGAGCAACTTTGATAGACAGAAAAACATGCATACAACATAGCATCAGTGACTTCAGGGCTGAGATCACCAACAAAAATGTTATAATGACCTACACAAAGAGAAAGGGTGTGATTAACATATATATATATATATATATACATATATATATATGTAGGGGTGTGTGTGTGTGTGTTAATACACACATTAAACATATAACTTCAAGGCCTATATGGCTTAGTGACCCACTTGACGTGTCCTCCCTCTGTCCACCGGCGTATGCCCAATTAACTTTTATAGGCTGCCCGAACCTGCAAATTGCAATTCAAATAAAAGATATACATCAACAATTTTAAAGCTATACGCAAGAGTATGGATTTTATTGATCTGGCTCAGCTGCTAATTTTTTGCTAGCATATATCACAATTTTTTTTAAAAAAATATTTATTATATAAAATGACCCTGAAGAGAATGTGTTTTAAATGCATTAGATTGGTTCGTGTTTAAATCTTCATCAATAAAATCTCATTCACGTAATACTTTTAATGCATCTTCCTCTCATATTTACCGAGACTATAAATGATTTAATTTACATCTCTTTTTGACATATTTGAAAGATCATGCACTAATGAATAACTTGCGACCACAGAGGCCTGTTAGAATTTAATGTTGATATTGTATAATTATATTTGCACCACTGTAGCTATATACATGTTTTATACTGCTAACAAAATGTTCAAATTGTCTACAAAGCCACTGTGATATTTTTACAACCTTACGCATCTGGCCTAATGCACCAGTAAATAAAGTTTCTAGCTTCGTCATTCTTAAATATGTAAAATATTCTAGAGACGAAGACTTACAGATGCCTTCCATTAAGTGAAAATATAGCAAATGCAGCCGATCTGCGGTCGAAGTAGTGAATAAATCCATAGGATGACTGCACAGAGAAGAGATATCAGACCAAAAATATAAACAATAATATACATTTACAGGGAGGGAAAGGACAGACAATATCCAGCAGCTCCACTGAGTAAAGATGATACAAATTATTATATGAAAGCTTGTGCTTTGACAAACCCAGGCATCAGAAATATATACCTTTTCTTTCCTAATTAGCTTGCAGCCTTCAACAGGACCAGTAGAGACAAAAACTTCCTGAAGGAGCGGCTCCGTCACCTGGGTATGAATGTTTCCCACGTACCTACATTCACAAAAATAGAGGAACTACAAGTTGTAGTAGAGCATAGATCTAACACAAGCCTGTAGAAATTTCCAGTTATCAACTAATGGAACATACAACCAACGACCAAAATACATCCCATTTTATCACATGCCTAGTAAAAATGTGGTTGTATGGAAAGAGACGATATACAGCCAAAACCATTTAAATTTTAAAGATAAATGTAGAATTTCAAAAACTGTATATGTGGGTGAAAATAGAGAACCGTGAACTAAAAGGAAAAATATGAAGAAAAAAATGTCTAAACAAGACTCACACACTGCGGCATGTAGTTGGATCAAACCCAGGAGGCAGATTTCCACTTGGAATTGGCTCAATCTGCAAAATAAAAAGGGAAAAAAGGAAAGGGAAAAAAAGTAAAAAAGGAATCAAATATAAGTAATGCAAAATATTTCAACAAATCTTCCCAAGATACCCAATTCTTACGCCCCCCCCCCCCACCCATATAGAAATCGTTAAAAAAGAAAAGACTGCTTATGGAAGCTATATGCACCTACCATTAACACTAGATTTTACACTAAAAGAAATCTTTCTTGTACTAGAAAGAGTATTTGATTAGCAATAAATTTGTTGGGATACAAAATGAATGAAATTGTGCAAGTTAAAGAAGTATATGGGCAATGCTGGGATTTACAAAAACTCTAAAAGCTGGCGTGACACCAAAATGATGTAACTTTTAGAGAATAGTTGGAGGAATTTTACACAAAAAATTATTAAAAAGTAAAAAATTCAGAGTTGGGTCGGAGATGGTCTTAGAGCTCAGAGATGAAATTACTGAGAAAGATGCACAAGAATGAGCAACGTACAGTTGGAGTTTGTTTTAAATGTGTTATTCATTGTAAAAAGTAAAAATAATGGTAGTAATGTGAAGTGTATACTTGAAATAAACAAAATTTGTCTTCTTCTAAAATTCTGGGTGTGCGTAAAATTCATCAGAAGAAAGTTATTTACCCAAAAGCACAGATGACCTAAATAATAAGTACTAAATAGCTTACTAAAAGAAAGCAAACAATATTGAAATAACTGGAGCTTATTGAGATAGTGTAATATATAAACAGAAACCCTGGAATTGGTAAGCAAAGCAAACAAAAAAAGCGCGGGCATTAAATTTCAAAAATAGATGCCAATATATATATATATAAATGATATAGAATTGATAGTGAGAATAGAAAGGTGTAATAAGTGTGAGATAGGTTAGAATTATATAAAAGAGTAGCTCGGAGATGAAAAGGCCCTAAAGGGGAGGGGGGGTGAAATGAATATGAGAGAGAGAGAGAGAGTGTGTAATTAACGGGGGAAGTGAGGAAAGGGTGGGGGAGGTGACCTGAGGAGGTGGAGGAGCTAAAAAGGCAGGATGATAAAGGGATTGTTGTTGGAGAAGAGCTGCTTGTTGCATCAAGGCTGCTTGCTCTTGCTGCTTCAACCTCTGCTGCTGCTGCATTCTTCCTCAATTATTGTTTTGTTTAATCGGGGACTCTCAATTTCTTTTTTATGTTTAAATTTTGAGTATTTTATTTCATGCCCTAGCCTTGCTACCTTGGCTCATACTACCACTTTGGGTCCGTTTCCAAAATGGACTGGAGATTAGCTACGCGGGATATTTAGAACGTTCCAGATATATTGATTTTGTGAAATCAAACACACCCGGTTCTTTTACATGTTTACCCTTCTACCCCTTCGGGTTTTTTTACATCAAGTTTGCCTAATTCAACTTTCGTTTTTCTATATTGGATAGTCGTGATTTAGTATGAATTTTATAAACAGAGGTGTATAAGACAGAAGAATATATATATACCAACTCATATATAAATATCATCGTATCATTAACACTATGATCATAAAAAAATATGACAGTGATTATGCATAATATCATTCAAAATCAATTATGACTATGAGTATGCATGATATTATTAAATTGAAAAATTGAATATATTTGATTTTTAAATACCAAATAATTTTGTATATATCTCCATAAATAAGTAAATGAAAGTTTAAATTAAACAAAACAATTTTGAATATAATGAATGCATATTATCAATCAAAATCAATTATGGCCACAATTAATTATACTTATTTACTCAGCTTGCAATAGTTGTTTGAAATTTTTTAAAATTTAAATATACCCAAATTTTAAATACTAAATCATACCGTATCTATCTCCATAAGTGTATAGTTGTGGTGACGCCCTCCAAATCTGGGGTCTAGATTCCGGGGTCACCAACCAATCAACAATCAATAACAACAATAAAATAATAAATCAGAGGCACACTGACCCGCTAACAACCAACAATAATAAAATAATAAACCAGAGGCGCACTGACGCCGCCAACAACTAAGGATCGCTAACAGGTTATAGTATGAAATTAAGCAGCTGAAACTATAAGTAAAACTAAATACTTTATTACAAGCCAAAAAGTAACTCGCAGCTCAAACAACAGTCTAGATAAGTTTTATGTCTAGGTTAATTATATTATAAACTCTAACCTTGATACCGACATAGGAATAACATCTAAATATTTGAGAAGTCCGATAAGCGAGCCGCCCTAACACCTGATGCCTCCTACTAGAGCTACTATTGTGACTCATAATGGAGATCTGGAGAAATTTAACAGAAAGAAAGAGTGAGTCAAAGAAATGCTCAAAAAATATATGAACAATCGGAATGTAATCAAAATATGAGATCTGTATATGTATAGAGAATGGACTATAAAACAGTTTATTATAAAAACTGAATAATAAATAAATCACATATATCAAATATATGTTTAATATATTTAAGATTATACATACGAGAATTAAATATATTTTTGATAAGATGCCTATTTATTCCATCTCTCGATTCCCGAAGAAATTCACCCCCTCGATTTCTGTTTATTTTATATAAAATTTAATAGATATTATGGTATATGAGATATAATATATACGTATCTGTTAATAATATGATAATATAATCATTCATTTGAATAAGTTTTTTTTATGTTATTAGATTTTAATTTCAATTTATAAATAATTATATAATATATAATTTAAACCTTACATCGATAAATAATAGGAGTTACTAACTAATGAGGTTTAAACTTTAAGTTAATATTAAAAAATAAAATGATACAGAACAATTACCGTCATAATAATTTTTACATTCCAGTTTTTCATACTAATATACGGCATGTTCCTTATTTTCATACTAATGTACTACCGCCCCCAAGCTAGATGGAGAAAAACAACCTGCAGAAGAATAGAAAAATAAATTCCATACAAGAAACTATCAACTACACTTCTGTGGGAACAGAACCGTAAGTCTGGGTATTTTTTTATTATTATTTAATCCTCATTCGACTTTTTAAAAGTCAAATTAACCATAATTGGCTTACAATCTAACAATACTTAATAATAATTTACAAATTTATAAATTGATTACTAGAATATAATCAATATATTAGCCAAAGTTCAATATTATATTTATTTTTCTTGGTGGGTTGCAAAGTGAACCCCAACTTTTGTTGGGGTTGGGGCTGTAATTGAACTGTAAAGCTGGACGCCAAAATGAAAAGGATAAAGCATAGATTGAGAGTATTGATTAGTTGGGATCAAATTTACTTTTAGTTACTGTACTCAAAATTTTAAACTTTACATGTATCTGCAAGTGTTGAATGAAACAAGTTAACAACATAGCTTCATAAATCTCAAGAGTATTACACAACATGCCAGCATGTCTTGTAAGCATCACAATTCATCATGAAAAAAAATGTAACAACAACTTTAGGCTTTGGAAATTCCTCTTTTTTGGCACCACGATTTCAAATTGTGAACTTCATCTCTCAATATAAGCAGTCCACTAGTCCAGAGAGGCTGTCGTTGTTTTGTTTACGTTGCAATCTATCTACCACGGAAGAATCTAAATCTCTAGAACAATATCTGCAAAACAGAAATATAATTTCTTTTAGTCGGTGTTCTAAAAATCGGTCTATGCGGCGGTCTAGGCAGAGATTTAAGTTTTTTTTGTAAAAATTGGTCAAAATCGGAATTATGCGATCTAAGCGGTCAAAATCGGTATTAGGCGGTTTTTTATGAAAATCGGTATTAAACGGTATAAATTGGTCAAAATCGGTATTAAGCGGTATAAATCGGTCAAAATCATTTTTTTAAATTTTTATATGTATATTTATATATGTATATTTAATTATTTAACTATTAATATTGAAATTATTATTTATAACATTAACAATGATTTTCTATGATTATTATATATGTAAGTAATTTTAAAAAAAATTATATTTTATAGATAATATAATTATAAAATTAAAAATAATATTAAATACATCCAATTAATGTCCCGATTAATCCGATTAATCGCTAGAAAGTACCCGACCGTCCAGGCAAGCCTATCGATTTTAGAACCTTTCTTTTAGTACTCGAGGTATTAATACACACAAACGGTGAAAGCGATGCAAAAGAGATATAAGAATCAACTTACATTCAGAATCAGTCTTCACCCATTTATTCCCCTGAACATTTGATGTCTCCTCTGTTTCATCTTCTTTTTCTACTTCTGATGTTTGTCGGTCCTCTATGTATTTCTTCATTGATGATGCTCGAGATGAGTTTTGTCGGTAAACTTTCTTTGTAAGCATGGTCCTCAAGAGCTTTTGTCAAGAAGCATGATCTCATTAATAAAGCTGAGATATGATAAATCCAAACTATAAATAAGCAGTGAAAGACATCTACAATTACCTTCTCCATTCTGGATTCTTGAAAGTTCTCTCTCAAACTAGGAGCAGGTGCAAATCCACTTCTGCAAATAAACATCTTCTTTAAGAGAAAGGAAACTGATTTATTTCCGATTGATTTCCTCTTAGTTTCCATGCAAGCATCTCTGCATCGACCAAGAATCACTCTTATTGTTCGGTTAATATCATCTTCTTCATCTTTGTCATTCAAGTCGCTACACAAGGAGGTAGAGATTCTGCGATCAACTTCCAAGCTTGACGGGCAATTCATAAATCTATCCAAGGGAAGATTAGCAATTTCTCCATCAACCTTCGGAGCTGGTTTTTTTGATAATAACTTTGTCAACTCCTTCTCAAGTTTACTAACTTCTTCAGAGGTAAATTCAGCTAAATCATGATCAAGAGGTTGGCCATCATCCTGAAGATTTTCGCATTCAGCATTTTCTGGTAATTTGCTGTCACCAAATGTACCAATGTTCAGCAATCCATGAGGCCAGTCATTAAACTCTTTCTTTTTATGTTCTGGAAACGTATGATCTGCATTCAGGAAATATGTAAGACATCAAATAAGGAGTAAAAAAAGAGAGCCATTCTCCCACATTTGTATCACATGTCGAGGACATAAGTAAAAGCTTCATCATAGCTAAACAAGAAAGAAAAAGCTCCATGTTCTATACATAGCTCGAGGGAATATATATATATATAGAGAGAGAGAAAGAGTGATAAAAAGAATTAAGTCATCTAAGCAGCAGTCGAGAGTCTAAAATTCCTGACAAACAGGACATACATAGGAATGCCACAAACGTAAATGTACACGCCATGGACTATTTACACTATCTACAACAGGAATCCTAATATCTCCTTCTCAGTTTTCCCAGTGGAGAAATTATTGTTCCTAAGAGAAATTAATTCAATGAGCTGTCAAACTTTTCCCTGCAATGATAGGCGCCTACATCCGATATTAATTTACCCAACATGGATGAGGGAAAATAAGATTATATCCCTACACTTTCTGATGTTTTAGGTGATTAAGTCATTTTGTTTAATGCAAGATAATATTATGAATACATGTATAAGTTAGCCTCAGGGTAGGTCATATTTCAGTTATATGCAGAACAGAAGTGTGTCAAACTGCCTCTGATAAATTTCATTATATCCTCTATCTCTGTACACCAGATCAAATCTTGTACGGTGATAAATATTCAACAAACAGACACAAATCTGAGACATGCATGCAGGCCAAGTTAAAAGTAGACATACTCAAATGCTGGAGTAAATAGAATCAATGAACTAGAGTTTAAAGAAAAAAGTTGGCCAAAAAATTTAAGCTACAAGCACCAGTATCAACTACCAGAGAATTTATTTGTCTAAATTCACGACTACTCAAATTTACATTTGACCCGGTGGCAATAACATATTTCATGAACAAGAAAATATAGACAAAAGAGTTGTGCAAAAGAAATCTAGTTAGAAGAACAAGTACTAATTAGCCACGGATACGATTTGTAAGTAAACTTACGACTGCTTGAAACTGTATTTGATTCTGTCTTCCCTTTCCCACTTTGAAACTTATTCTGCATCCAACCGAAGAACTGCAACAGCAATCAACAAAAGTTGTTACATGAACAATGTAGATGAACCTTCAAATATAATGTATAGGGAAATACAGACTGAAGAAAACCTATGCAATATAATACCTTCATTGTTGTGATTGTGAGCTTAATTAAGCAATAAACATTGTAAAGCATGTACAGAAATTAAGCATAGTTATGCAATGGGAAAAACTTTTGGCTTGAAGGAGAATTTAAATATGTAAAGTTGTCAAAGTTAAGCAGATCCTAGAAACCAATAGGAGTTGAGCATCGGGAGTAATGAATAAGATATATTAGTATATATTGTGAGCAAAACCATGGCCAAGTCCAGCAGCTTCTCATTGGTTCAACCCCCTAAAAACTGCCTTTTTTGACACCACAATTTTCTTTCTACCACATTCTCAACTATGGAAATATATTGAAACTTGTAGCAGGCACCTTAAAGACTAATTTCTTTAATTAATATCACCGCTCAGTTTTGCTTCTGCACCATGAAATATTGAAATTCATTTTGGTATTTTATATTCAAGGAAGCCAACAAATCTAAAAAATAATTTCAAACTAAAGTGACCATAAAATTAAAAGATAGTAAACTGTGAAATCACAAACGATGCAATGAAATCACCAACGTAACACCGTATATCATTCTTGATATTAAGGTTATATTTGGATTATCTTAAAATTTTTGTTTTTCACTTATATATTTTCTATTATTTATAAATAAAATAAAAATGTTCATTCATAAATTAGTGTCAGTTTAAATAAATTTATTAATAATTATGATATATTATATAAAAATTAAAATGTCACCTCAAATTAAGGGATTAGTTAAAATAATATAAAATATTGATTATGTAAATTTGCTGAACCCGAAGATGCTGTACTTTGATGGTATTGACTATATTTGAAAAATAGTATATTATTATTATTATTTCAAATTGTTATAAATAAAATATATTATTTTAATATGGTAATAGATGATGTGAAATCTTTTTTACAGGTTTGTAGAGCTTAGCCAATATGAAGGGACTGGTTAAATTTTTTGTTAAGAGAAATGCCTCATTAGTGTGAATAATTTTTTACATATTTTCTATAAATTTTATTTATAGCAAATTTTAGCCAAGGGGTCTTATCCGTTGGTGATGCTCTTAAGTTCCGTAAGGGTGAAAGGCAGTCCATTGATTGTTTACTAGAGGGGGTGGTCTGTTCCTAAAAAATGTCAGGTCTTTAATCTTTATCCTAACCTTCCGAAGAGTATAGCGCCCTCCTGTGTGGGTATTCCTGCAATTATAAAGCAACAAATTTCTCAGCTACATAGACCAGGTAAATAGACAATTTATATATATTGACGAATCGAGTTATCATGACTCATGAGTATGACAGTGAAATCATATACACAGTACAGCAGGTCTTTAATGTTTATAACAGGATTCCAAGACACATGTCCGTCTCCACTCTCCACACATGCATACATATATATAGACTAGCCATTGACAAGTGATTCTACACTAACATAACAAGTGGGGGCACTCAACACGAGATTAGAAAATACTAGTTCCATGAAACAGTGTCAGACCAACATGTGTACTAACCCATATATTTGACTTTTCGTAATATATGCAACTACCAACTTGTCAAATGTTACATTATAATCTGCAAGGCATCTTTGCCTTCAGCGGATTAACTCTACCCTTGTCAATTTTCATTCTCTTCAGTCTTCCTGCATTCTCTTTTATGTGAATAGGTGATTAGAAATGTAACGGAGGAAGAAATGAAAATTTAAAATATTAATTTCATTTCATTTCTTCTTTCCAATCAAACAACCTTGCAATTATATCGTACATGTATATGTTTTCAGTGATTGGTTTATTCAATACCAAAATATAAATATAGAAAGACAGATACATTATTAAGCAATCGCTTCTGCCATATTAAACCAATGCACCCAATATAGAAATATAGAATGACAGAGACAGTATTAAGCACAGCAAATGCTTCTGTCATATTAAACAATGCACCATCGAGCTGTAACATTACGAGTACATGTAACATTCCACATTGAATAGCATAAGTACGTTTCAGGTCTTTATAAGGACAAGTTAACATACCAATTTATTAGCTCTTTTGGACTGATCTGGGATGGATTGTTAAGCCCGCTATGCGTTCAGTTATGGGCTTCAATTGTTATATACCAATTTGCTAGTTGTCTTGGGCTTGTGTTGTTATATATACCAATTTACTAGCTCTTTTGGGCTGCCCCACATATATGCGGAAAGCAAAAATCTTATGCGCACACTTTTCCGATGTTTTCCGCATATTGTATGCAACGAAAATTACTGGACCAGTATATTAACTGGGGTGCACTTCATAAGGAACCATTGTTTGATTCAGCACCAGCTACATGAAGATATGTGTTGGTATCTTGTATGTACAAAAGATATAAAACATGACTCTGTATTCTGTAATGATAATCATAACAATAACAACAATACTGAACCCTCTTCCAAGCGATATTTTCGTATCGACTTCAATTAATGAAGATGAAAATACATTGTAATTTGGCAATAATGATAATACTGAAAACATGACCACACAAATAAAGATCTAATCAATGACTCAGACTATAAATCTATAAGAATCTGTATAATTATGTTGGTTAAGATTATATGTTAGCAATAAAATCAACTTTCTTAAAAGTTTCATTGAGCTTCTATAATTCCTCGAGATGCATGTAAAGCTGGCCAGTAGAAAATGGAGTACTCTAGGTGAATCACTTCAGCAAAGGTCCAAGGTACACTTATTAAACAAACAGTCATGTGGCCACACCTAATTACCTCGGTTATAAGAATACAACCTACATTTGGCAATGGTGGCTAAAGGTGAAATTTTCCTAATATAGAAGGTTTTATGAGATGCTTAGTCTCTCAGAAACAGAGTAAATGATGAATAATTATCCTCCACAAACTTGCAACCATTGTTATAAACTTACAATCGCACTAGCTTGTTCCTTTATCATACTGGAGATCCGATGTAGCATATACACTGTCTCATCATTAATATGGAAAACATAGCATGTAAAGGATAATGCAACATTGGCGCAAAACAATTTATTAATTCTGATACTATAGGACTTGTTATTAGCTATAGTATATCTAGTGTAGGGATCCGAGAATGGGGAGACCATCTATAGTATATCTAGTGTAGGGATCCGAGAATGGGGAGACCATCATATTACTATTTTGAATAAGAATGTAAAAAATGAAATGACAATAATTTACAGAAGGATGCCATAATTTCCATATGGCATACCAAAGAGTAATCCCTCTTCAGAAAAATGTAAAACAATGTGAAATTCGGGAAATAAAACTAAAGTGCAAATAGTCTTTTTAGGACAATCTTTAAGCAAATTTTAAGGTGTATTCCTGAGTTGCATTGATTGAGTCCTGGACTGACACTTATTCGTACCCAGCTATCTAAGCAGAATCTGATATGAATAGCAGGCAGAACAGCACAGCACATTCTTATACTTGTGCTCAAATATAACCTAAGCAACAGGTGATGCATACTCAAAAGCAACAGGGTCTACTTTTGTGATGCATCTCAGAGGAAAGGGAAGATAACTAAGCTTTCTAGAATTAATTTATGATAGTCGAAATAATCTGAAATTTGAAACAAAAACCAAAACAAGTCTATCTGACATGAACCAAATGATATTTAATCATAGGGTAGTTTATTTTTCTTAAAAGAATACAGAGTAAACATATTATATCTTAACACCCTAATCAGCTTCGGTCCAATTTAGCCTGCAAAACATGCTAGAAACTTCTCACACTTGACTGAACAAAGACAGGAAAAAAGAAAATAATCAATGAACAGGTTAACATATGGTCAAAATCTTTTAGATATACAGTTGAAAATCTCATGAATATACAAAAGCAAAGAAATCAATAACTGGCGATATATACACAAATTGTCTTCAGCCTAATATGACAAGTATCCACTCCGAAAGAATTTCTGTCACACTGATAATCATTTTATCTCTGACAGAACTACTAAAAATCAGTTTCAAAGAAATTAAGTCATACTCAATAGGTCATAATTAAATATCTTTGAAGCATTGTTTTGCAACTTAAGTACATATACTACATATTATACCTTTAATAAAGGCAATTAATATACATATCAAAACTAAAATCAGATACTTTGCTTTTAGACAATCTCAAATTATAGATCTCAAATGAGTCCACATATTTAAATGCAACAGTAAGCACTCCAATTAATCAGTCCCAGACAAGAAAAGGCAACATAAGCATAATACTCAAATCTCCAATATTGTATACATATAATGCCTAACGCAAACCAAAATTTACTGAAGTATTGAAATTACTCATAAACTATCACAATAGTAAAACCATGACAGTCCCAACATGTGTATTGAGTTAAACATGTAATATTCGTCAGCGATATAGAACAATAGAATAGAGAGAGAAGAGAGCACAACATACTGGAAGATTAAAAGTAAACTACCAAATGACTAATCAGCTGGCTCCTAGTGCCAGATGAAACTTTCCATTTCTTTAAGTTATTGCAAGTATAGAGAGTCTTTGGCATAGTATATTTAGCTCTGAATGTTCACAACTGACAATTTAAAGTTCATCGTGTTCTGAAACATTTTCACCTGCAGAACCATCAAATGTCAGATACACCATCGGTTCAGTAGAAGTTCTTGTAAATGTATATAAAAGTATTTTAACTTAAAAGAATAGTAATTACTAACTTGCTAAGGCAACAAGTTTGCTAATACATTAATGGCTCTCATATTATTCTTTTCATCTTCTTTTTTAAGTAAAAATTTCATGTGTTTTGAGTGTTTAAATGCCATGTAGACAACAGTGATTGGAAAATTTGAGAGCGGAAATGATCAGTAAAAAGATGAAGCCAGCAACCCAAGTTTATAAGCAGTGAATTACTACTAATTTTCCTTTAAACTGTCTTTATTATTATTATTCGGGTACTTCACAAAGTTTCTTATCCTTATAATCAAGGCATCCTATATTTCTATCTTCACTTATGTATGAGTTGATATAAACCAAATCATGAAAACACGAAAAGTGGGCTACTGCGGTAAACAAAGATGCATATGAAACAGTAAAAGCATACCTATGCATTCATTAAAATAATGATACCTTCCCAATCAAGAAGGGAATTGAAAAGAGCATAATTTAACTTCAAATTTCAAAGAAGAAAGACCCATCCCAAGTTCCCAACATTGAAATAAGTACCAACAAAGACCCATTCCACATGTTCCAATTGCTAAATATGCAACCTTTATTGGCCCCATTAGTCAATTCTCAAATAAGTTGTCGAATATTATGACTGTAACATTATATCATCATATAGCGGTAAAAGGAGACTTAAAGAAAGCATAGAACTGACCACATACACAGCATTATATTAATTAAAACTGCAATCAACAGTTTGACCTGGATTTCTCTCTTTGAAGAAAAAGGATATCTCCCTAGCAGCAGATACAGTTGAATCTGAACCATGAACACAATTCCGTTGTAAGCTTACCCCACACTTTGCTCTGATGCTGAAAGGAGAGAGCAAACAACAAGTGGCAGTAACATAGAACTTCACCAACAAAAACCATATAACATACGATATTTAATAATGATACGACAAAGTTTGGAGCCTGAGATAATAATAAGTAATATTTATGATAGAAAAGTGTATACCTATGAGGATGAGTAACCTTAGCCTTACTTGCATCAGTAGGTCCGATCAAAGCACGCCAGTCTGATACAGCATTCACCTTTTGCAATACCATTATCAACACCGGACCGCTGTTACATGATAAATGGAAGCCAAAAGTAGTGATACAGACAGACACAGAAGATAATAATAAATTTTAGTTAAGTAATGAGTATGAGCGTAAGAGAGAAGAATAAAATGGAAGCATTTGAAGAAGAAAAGTAAAAGCAGCATAGTAGGAGGAGGGGTAAGGATAAAGATACCTACCCAGTGATATAATTGATAAGGGTGGGAAAGAAGGAGCTTGAGGAGTGTTGTGCATAAAATTCCTTAGCAGTATGGTGGGGAAGCTGAAGAGTGAATTCGTTAAGTATAGTAAAACCAGAAGCCAAGATAGTGTTTCGGATGAAATATGTATAGTTGCCAGCAACTCCGTCGGGTTTAATCATGGCTAATGTGCGCTCCACCTCCACCTCCACCTCCACTGTTGGTGTACCATCTCCGTAACATCTATATATTAAAGTAGGAGGATAACCAAAGTGGGGGCAGATAGTTAGAAAGAACATACATTACAGACAACAACTAGTAATTAGGATGGGGTCAGCGTCAGCTAACAGAAAAACAAATGAATGAAAATACAAGTCAATTAAGTGGAGATGGAGATTAAATAAAGACAGAAATATGCAGAGTTGCAGCATTGAGTCTGTAAGGGTATTAAAAATTGAAATGTTTGTGTATGAGATGCAAGTATCAAAGAAAACCACACACAACAGAATCAAGCAACAACACACACATACATACCGATGAGGAAAGGAGATATTAAAGATAAGAAAAAGCAGCACAACTCTTGAATACCACCGCCGCCGCCTATTGCTGTTGCCGTAAGTCTCTCCCATTACAATACAAGCACTCAAAAATACAACCAGTACATCTTTATTTTTATCTTTATAATACTCCAACTACTTATTTTCGAAATATCCGTATCTAAAATTGTCAACAAAATAAATAAATATCCGTATCTAACTTTACTTTCTATTTTAACTTTTATTGTTATTAATTTACTTTATATGCCTTTGACGAGTTAATTTCACATTAATGCTTATTTTTATATTCCGTCCCATTTTATATGAATCATTTCTTAAAAGATATTGACTTTTTTATAATACTAATTTAAAATTTTTACAATCGCATATTCACCCTTTTTTAATTTGTATAAAATATAAATGAAAATTAGAAAATTTAAATTTAATTTTTTTAAACAACGTGCAATATTGAGTCGTTGGAATAAAATGAGTAATATTTTTGTTTTTATAAATACAAAACAGATAAACTTATATTAATTAAGGTACTCGTATTTTTTAACTTGGAAAAACGAATCTCATGCTTAAATGTATAAATGAGAATTGAGTGCAAAAGGGTAGACGGACAGAAGGGGGCAAGTAGTAGGCACCAGTAGCAGTGAAGGAAGAGGTTTAAAGAGCATTTCATTATTATGTACAGTATTAATCATCTCAGGCGTTAGTGATTAAACGGGATCGGCGTTGGTTGTGGAATTCAAATACGCATATTGCCAATCGGTAACACCCTCTCTTTGATTCTTTTTTGTTTATATTAGATTAGGGCTTTCTTCTTCAAACCCTAGACCCCCCTTCTTTTCTACTCTGCTTGCTTTGAACCTCACCTCTGCTTTATAACTTTATGTGGAGTAATACACTATCAATTATAGAAATTATCATATATCCATATATATGAGGAACTTGACTCGAATTTACACTAGGATACCTCGTACAAATTTCACCACTTTATGTCCCCTAGCCCTCCTCCTCGTACTTTTCTTGTTTCTCAATACTACTAATCACAGTGCCAACAGATGGACCTCAAAACAGGGAGCTTCTACTCATCCACGTCGCCTTATTGCTGTGAATTCATCCCATACAATTAATCAAACTCATCCCAATTATTCGACTTCCTTAGATTGTTATAACTTATTTCATCATCAAGGTTACAATACCAGTTGTGATTATTTGAAAGCTCACCCTCAATGCTCATCCACTGCTTTTTTCGACTACATTCACTTTTATTATTGTGATTGCCGACAAACTTCATTTGCTTTTCTTGTTTTTGCTATTTGGCTTGTTGCACTGTTTTATCTTTTGGGGAACACTGCCGCAGATTACTTCTGTTGTTCCCTGGAGAAGCTTGCAAGTCTCCTCAAATTGTCTCCCACTGTTGCTGGCGTTGCTCTGCTCCCGCTTGGAAACGGAGCTCCCGATGTCTTTGCAAGTATCGCTGCTTTTGTTGGGACTGATGCAGGTGATGTTGGGTTAAACAGTGTTCTAGGTGGCGCATTGTTTGTCACTTGTGTTGTTGCTGGAGCTGTTTCTCTTTGTGTGGCTGACCAAGGATTTCAGATTGATCGCAAATGCTTTATAAGAGATATTCTTTTTTTTATGTTTACGCTGGTGGCCCTTTTGTTGATTTTAATTCTTGGTAAGGTCACTGCTTGGGCTGCTGTAGCATTTGTCTCCATTTATTTGATTTATGGATTTGTTGTTGCTACTAATGAGATTCTAAGGAAGCAAGTACGAAGGCTGAAACTAGATGTTGTTACGCCACTGCTACCAGTCAGAGGAAGTATATATTCTCAAAGCAGCCTTGAAGACGACTCCGTCTACAGTTCACTGCTTGACAATGATAGTGCAACTGATGGGGACCAGTCAAATGCTTCTTTGCCACAGTGGATGTGGGCATCAAATGTAGCAATATATTCAAACAACACTAAGGCACTTGATGGTGATAAGCCTTTGTGGGGATGGAGTGATGAGAGCTATGAAATTGGTAATTCATTCTCATTCTCCTGTTCTAAACTATTTGCATTACTGGAATTGCCTTTGATTGTGCCAAGACGGTTAACTATTCCACTAGTTGAGGAGGAAACTTGGTCAAAGTTTTATGCTGTTACCAGTGCTTCATTGGCACCAGTTCTTTTGTCATTTTTGTGGAATACTCGAGACAATGTAACTCTCCAGAGCGCAATAGTAGGATATGTTTTTGGTGTTTCAGTTGGTTCTACACTTGGTATCCTTGCATATTGGAACACCAGATCAGATAGTCCACCTCAGAGGTTTCTAGTATTATGGGTTGTGGGTGGGTTTTGTATGAGTATTGTCTGGTTCTACATGATTGCAAATGAGCTTGTTGCTCTGCTGCAGGGAGTTGGCGTAATTCTGGGGATTAAGCCATCCATCCTTGGGCTAACTGTATTGGCATGGGGCAACTCAATGGGAGATTTGGTGTCAAATGTTGCGTTGGCAACAAATGGTGGGGATGGCGTGCAGATCGCATTATCTGGATGCTATGCAGGTCCAATGTTCAACACTCTAATTGGTTTGGGAATTTCCATGTTACTTGGAGCATGGACAGGGGAAACTGGTTCATACACAATTCCACAAGACAGAAGCCTATTCTACACTATGGGATTTCTTGTGTCTGGACTTGCATGGGCTTTCGTAGTCCTACCAAGGAATGACATGCGTCCTGACAGGATGCTGGGAGTAGGACTAATTGCTATCTACTTGATATTTCTTTCAATAAGAATCAGCAATGCAATGGGCATCCTACCACTAGTTGGCCTAAGTTGATATAAAGCAGTGTTCGTGTTTTCGGAAAAGCTTTCTTAATTACAAATGGCGGTGAGTGAAGTCCATGTACTACTTGATTGGCAAGACTCAGCCTCCTTTTCAGCTTGTGGCATGAAATATTTCATGGTGGCCAACCTGTGATCTGTAGCAGGCTCAAATAATGAAAAGTTCGTTTATGTGTAACCGTATGGTATTGATAAGTTTATTAATGACAAAATCATATATGAATATTTTCACCCTTAACCCCCCCTGATGTCATGAATTGTACTTAAATTTTTATGTACCGAGCGTGAAGATTGTAGTTATATTTCAGAATTTGAACAATTCAGCCCTTTTTTTTTGTAAACTTCATTTTGTGCTAAAAGGTTGAAATTAGGAATGAACTGAAGAACTGAGCTTAGTATTTTCATTATGTCCCAATTTGTGATTACCGCATATTCAAGCAACAAAAAGGAAATGGCTCTGTCCATTAGTATATGAAAACTTGCAATGTACAATCTTAAAATAAAAACGGTTATATTAGGGAAATTAATATGACATTTTGGCCGAGTGGTTATGGCGTGTGCCTGCCAAGTACATGGGGTTCCCCGCGAGAGTTCGAATCTCTCAGGCGTCGAAATTTTGTCATTTTCGCTTTTTGTAAAGTCGGGTATCGTCAAATTCCAACGTCAAACATGAAAGAACAGTAAGATTAGTATTTTGTAGATGAACATCTTCATCTACCCGTGATCTTTCATCTCTGAAACCTGAATGTTTGATCAGTTTATATAATATTTACATGTAATTTCATAATCAAAACTATAAATTTATGTAAACATCACAGCTATAAAAATTACAATTGTCACAAGTTTCACGCACATTCATCCTTGATAGAGTAAAGTAAAAACCCTTACGCTAACAGTCAATTTATGGGATGTTTCCAGCTCTACATTTGAAGGAACCAACCCCAACTTAGGGAATCTGTAAATGTGTTCTGATGAGAGAGATACATACATATACACCTTTATATGCAGTGTATGATCTATTTGATGATAAAGGTACTAAACAAATAATCCTAATAATTTCATATACTATGTTGCACAATAATTTTTTATTTGTTATAAGACAATTTTTTTTAGTTATCTACAGTTCTGTTAATAGTACAAATTCATGTAAATTTTGGAAATTTAAAGTCCCAACAACACTTCATACACCTTGTGTTTTGGAAATTTTAAGTCCCAACAACACTTGCACAATGTGTCATTGTCAGCTAAAATCTCTTGATCATCCATTCATTCCTGTGGAAACTGGTAGTGTAAACAGAACAGTAATACTTTAGAGACTAGTCACCTCTTAAAACATATGCAACCACAAAAAGATAATACTATAACATAATACAGAGATAATATTGAGATTGGAAATGAAATTGCTGATTAAGTTCAGATCACTAGTTGCGATTCATTATATCCTGTAACCTTGGCCTTTGAAACTGCACATTTTGCTACAAATAACTGTCTAATTCTAATTGCACTTGCATTAAAATATTAAAAAGCTTCAAGATACTAAAAGTAAGAGGCAGAGCCTGGAATGTATCTTTTTTGCCTCTTCGCTCTTGTATTTAGGCGACTTCAAGAAAAGAAGAGGAAACATTCGGCTGGCTGCTACTGCTACTGCAAGATCTAGTGGCCATACTTCTGAAACTCCCACTCGCTATTATCTTCAGAAGACATAACAATATAAAACCATATTAAGTACTCTGAAAGTGGAAAAATGATATTTTAAATCAAAGGTACAAGTATAGTGAAGTACCAAGAGGACACACTTGACGAGTTTTGAGCCATCTGCTGATGCAGTGGAAATGGAAAGCATGATTGCACACGCCTGCGAGAGTATAGATTATGAGTCAAATGTTATTTTTTAAAAGGACAATAACAAGAAATATAAATAGCCACACACAGATTTGTATCTGAAACCCAAATCCTTGGCCTCTTGCTATCAAGGATACTGGGGTAGAAAGCTAGGGTTTGTAAGGAAATGTTACTGAAGGCCAACTGATATCTTTAGAAGACTTTAATAATTACAAGGCTAAAAAAAAAAATCCCAACCACCAATCACCCCAAGTTAACTATGTGAAATTAGTGGCAGCCCAGAAAGTGGATTAAGTATGACAGTAATGTAATATACATTGATAGTGAGGGTAAATGAGCAGTACTTGCACATCCCCACCGAAATAATTAGGCATGTAAGATAGATAGTCAACATACTGAGAATCGCTTTGGTCACAGGGAGAAGGAGACGGTAGCAGAAACAGTTTGAACAATGTTGAGCAACAAGGAGACATTAACATGGGTAAATAACATGGAAAGCTAAAAAAAGAAGAATGTACAGAAGAAGAAAATACAGAAAACATACCCCAAGCAACAGTGCACTCCTCACTGGTAGCACTAGCCTGATTAGCTTGGCATTCAATGCCTAATTGAACAAGCAGGCACACAAAATAAATAAAAATCCTATTGATATGAATATATAAAGATAGAAATCGAATTTTAATAGAAAAAGGGGGGTTGGGGGTACTGACAGAGATCCATGATATGATTCCTGCAGATGGCACAGTTATCAACAACGATATCTGCAAACAAAAAATCAAAATTCAAGTTATAATCATCGAATATAATATAAGGGTAAGTTATAAGGGTTAGGGTTAGGGTTAGGGTTAGGGGGGGGCGGTGATTGTAAATAATTAATAATAATGATAATAATAATAATAAGAGAGGAGATTGCAGGTAGTGACGTGACCCCAAGCCCAAAGAGATACGGCGTTCCACTTTTTGATTTCAAAGCGCTTAATAGGAAGAGCTGCTGCTTTCTTTGATGATGATGATGATGAAGATGAAGGTGCTCCCATCACAACACCGGATGCCATTACCCCCTTTACCCTGTACTGCCTTGATTATCACTATACTTAGAGTCCCTTGACTAGACTAGACTAGACTAGATGAATGTAATTGTAACAACAACAACAACTTAGCATTGTCAATCTGCTCTCTCTGCCTTACTTATATTCAATTTCTCATCAACTGGATCTTCTTTTTGGGCCACTACCCCCATTCCATAATATTCTACCCGATTCACTATAATATACGCCCAAACACCAAATACCATGTAACACCCTTTTCAAGCAACTACCACTATTTATTACATGTAATTTTTTATCTTTACATAAATTATATATAGTTGCCACACATTATTTTTTACTTAAAATTAAATAAAAAATATAATAAAATTGTGATGTGAAGGGAAAAACTGACACCAGACATATACAGTTAAACCTATGAATATGCTCGAAACCGGAAAATTATATTCATTAATCGAGATTATCATTCATCGAGGTCAAAAATACGTTGTGTTTATGGGACCGAAAATAAGTAATGGATTAAATATAACTTGGCTCATCGACTTCATTCAAAAATATCAGTTTCATCGCTAACCGCTAGTTCTACTCATTTAAGTCATTGATTTCGAAATTTCGATCAAACTCCTTTTCCAGCCACTTCATTCAAAAAATTTCAGGACAAATCTTGATATATACATAAATCAAATCGATTTTTCTTGTGATTTTGATTCTCAAACCCCATCAATCATATACCCAAATTCATCTACTCGACGAGATCTTTCTAAATACACTCATATCAATTAGTTTTGAAAACTTTCATTTTCGGGTGAGATTTTATTTTATTTCGATTTTGAGTTTTGAATTTGATTTCGATAATTCTGAGTTTAGAAAGTTCAAAGTCGTGGTGTTTTACTACATATAAATTATTTTCGGATTTTTCTAGACATATTTTGTTTTGCCGGAAAAGAGGTGTTTTACTGCATATAAATTATTTTCTGATTTTTCTTGGCATATTTTATTTTGCCGGAAAATGTTTGAGGTGGCCGGAAAAAGAGTTTGATAAAAATTTCGAAGTCAATGAGTTAAATGAGTCAAATTAGCAGTTAGTAATAAAACTCGTATTTTTGAATGAAGTTAATGAGCCAAGTGATATTTAACCCAATAAGTAATTACCAATAGGCAATGGCGGAATCAAAATTTTTAAATAGTCAAGGTTAGAATAATAAATTACTAGATTTTAAAAGTTAATCGGGGCTCAATACCAAACATTTACTAATTTTTAACTAAATATCATGACTTGAAAAATAAATTCTTTGTTGATTCTGGAAGGTCAATCGGGGCTGGAGCCTAAACTGACCCCTCTGATTCCACCTCTGCCAACAGACACTGTCATAATAAATCTTAACCTACACCCCTAATTTTAATCATAGACTACTGAGGAGTCATGTACGGTAGTAGTGTACAAACATGTACGCTAAGATTTACCCTGCAGAATGTAAAGATGGGCAAATCAACAAAGCTACGTATGGAAGTAGAGGCTTGAAAATTGAAATGCACGATGGAAGGGGACCATAAACGTATATATTATAGACGTAAATAAGTTAACAGGAGCAAAAGGAAGCTATGTGACCTTAAAAGGTCGGCCACGTCCTATTCTTCAACGGACGGAATGAAAATATGAAATCGATCTACATTTATAATCTTATATATATACTTACATTCTCACTATTATCTTCCTGGTTGATTGCACGTTTTTTCATTCCAAAATGAACCATTCTCCATCAATGCAAAACATGTGTATGTTAAGGTATATAGGTGCGTCTGAATGTGTTATGCGTGAGCGTGACTTTAGTTAACTCTCATGCGCACTTCAACTTCCTCGATATATTCACTCTGATTCCTGTCCAGTGTTTTTAGTCATGTATATATAAATTTTTTGGGTTAAAAAGTTGATCATGAACACCCATTTTTGAAACATAATTTTATTTTGAGTGGTAAAGAGTCGAACTTGTGACTCCTGCCAGCTCATCTAAAATCTAAGGCCCCGAATGGATATTATACTTTTTTTTAACAAAAATAAACCTCAAAATATTTATTCTCTTTAATTTTTATATGACAATTGCACCATTTTAATTCATAGACCGTTCTGAATAAAAAGTACTCCGATCTCATTTGTATAATGATTTAAAACCTACGCCAAAAATTTAATGAATATTATTGATGACTTGGATGAGCAATCAAACCAATTTTAATTATGAGATACAAATTGTACTAAATTATTCAATTTTATTTAATAATAATTTCGATAATTTGGCAGGATCAATTATCCAACTCATATTCAATATCGTGTTAAGTCACAAGTATGCATAAGTTTAGTATTGGTCCAAATAAAACTAATAATTAACAAATTTTATCATAAACCACCCGGGTTGCAATTTAACAATTGGCCTTTAATTTTTATATTACATCCTCCATGATCCACATATATCTAAGTGGTCCGATCATGTTAAAAATTAGAACAGAGTTTTTTGTATAATTTTTAAATATATATAATTCATAGATAATAAGTTTTTCCCTTGAAAATTTTAATTAAAAAAATATGTATGGAAATGGACGGTCATGTCTTGAGTGTTATAGTACCGTATATATATTAACTAATTTTGGAAACAAAAGGTAGTAAATGAAGAGTAACATCAGTCAGATTCCACGTTGGATTATGTGGCAGAATACTCAACTTTGCATCTTTGAAATGTGATTGATGTCAAACTTAGATTTGGCATGGGATTCTCCCCTCAAGGTCCGCTCTCGATCATGGTAATAAATGGGCAGGGCCGTTCAACGGAGGTCCTAGAATGAAAATTTTAAATGGGTTTTTAAAACTTTTTCTCAATATAAATATAAAAAAATCATATAATATAATAGAAATTTATAGTAATTTTTTTCAGATATTCACTTAATTTTCATTAATTTTTTTATTAAATTTACTTGAAAAATCTACTTTTTCGATGACAAAATTATCCATAACTCCTATTTGTGACTATTCTAATTTATCAACTCGTTTTTTTTCTCTTTTCACATCTAGTTAATTGCTTTTTAGGTAACGTTGTATAAATCAAAAAATAAACAATTGACTTATAAAGAAATAATAACACCTGAAATAGATAGCTCGAATTCAAAATTCTAACTAAAAATTTGAAAAATAATGAATCTTTACATCAAGATAAAGACAATATATATATATATATATATATATATATATATATATATATATATATATATATATATATATATATATAGGGGCTCCATATATAACCACAATTGAATATTATTGTTAATCAAGTCAATTTATCACCCACCATTAAAAATTTAAATAAACGGCTAGGATTAAAAAAAAAAACTTACGCCCTATAACGTATACGTTATATTATAGAGCGTATAACTTTATTTTTTTTTACCTTTTATGCCCTTGTTGTGACCACATGAATTTTATTAAATAAAAAAATAAACTTGTACGCTATATGATATAGTGTGCGTATGCCTCGACATTATGATCATTTTATTGCTTACATGTATCCGTCTTGTTCACTGAATATAATTTCTGAACACTCTTAATTTGTCCACTTACTTATTCTTTACCCTTACTTCATAAATTGACATTCTTATCATCTAAATGAACCTCCACCACCTTCCTATTAAAACCACCTTTAGTTTATAATAATATTTCACTTGTATTTGAACCAGTAGATTTTCCTTTAACCTATTATTATATCATATTTCAAAATCAATCACAATCTAGCACAATTAATCACTTGTATTTAAGTATCATCTGTTAGAGCACAAATAGTTACCGTGGGTGGATAAAGTGTATGGAAGAAGAGAGGTGGCAATAGGGTTTTAAACAGTGTTCTGTGTAGACAAATATATACATAAATTTGTTTTGGTGTGTGTAATATATAAGTATATATGCAGCGAAGAGTGTAGTGTAATAGAGGCCGAGAGACGAGTGGAGTGGAGTCAATGATGATGAAATTGAATTGGAGCAATACATACACTTAAGGGTTAAATTGAAAATAAAAAAATATCACATAGGCTACATTATATAACGTATGTACGCTATATTATATAGTGCATGTGTATTTTTTTTATTTAATCTCAGCAGTTGATTTGTTTTTTAACGGTATGAGATTGGTTGATTGGATATCAAAAAATATTCAATTGTGCTGGTGAACAGTTTCCACATATATATGTGTGTGTTTGTGTGTATGTATATATACATTATATATATGAGTATTGAGCCATAAAATATAAATTTAAAGATAAAATTTTAAATGATAAGGACTTTTCAATTCTTGCACAATATTCACAGTAACCCTAAAATAGTAGATTACTATTGTTTTGATGTAATATATATATAACCGAATAACAGTTTAACTCTTATTTTATTTTTGTAATAATGAATTATATAGTTTTTTAGAATACATACATATATATATATATATATTATATATACATATATAATTAATAATTAAATAATTTTTTAGTGTGTGTATATATATACTAAAAAAATTGAAAAAACGTGCCTCTAAAATTTTTGGGCCCCGGTCGGTCGACCTCTGCCCCTCCTCAGGGTCGGCCCTACAAATGGGTTTGGGATTCGAGAATTTTTTGAATACGTGTAGTAACGGGGGAGATATCATAAAATTTCAGGATTCGGAACACTATTGGTGTCATCCCGGTCGATCCCCGACCTAATCTTTATATTTAATAATATATATAATAAAATAAAATAAATATTTATAATTTGTATGTATTATTATACTTTTAAATTTCTAATTCATTTTATTAATCTATTTTTCAATTATAATATCATTTTATTAAAGCAATTTTATTTATATTATAAATTAATATTAATTAAAACTAATACTTAAAATATGTTATAAAATTAAAAAACATATATTGTGTATGATAAATTTCAAATTATTTTTTTTTCAAAAATGTAGGTTAAAATATAATTATTTTTTAGAAAAAAATTTTCATGATTTCCCGCGAAAATCTCCGTTCCCTGTTTGGGATGGGGATCAGGTAGCAAATTAATCCCCGTTCGGGGATCCCGAACGAATGGGTTCAGAGATTGAATTAGGATTCGGGAATCGGGGGCGAACATTCCGACCCCGAACCAGCCCAATGGTCATCCTACATAGATTTATAATATATATATAGTTATACACGATAAAAATTAGTAAATTATTTTTAAATGGAAACTAATTGATAATACTTATTTGTACTATATTAAAAATATTAAAAATTTGATAGTCGGTATTTAAATCAAGTATTTGCTTAATTATTAGGTTTAATTTTTAAATATTATTTTTTTAACTAAAACACATTTTTAAACAAAATAATAAACATTATCCTTTTACAAGTACAAATAAAATATATGAAAAGTTATATAAAAATATTTATACCGATAACATTAAATAATATTTAAATTATTATCATAAAAAAAATTAAATTCAAATTATATATAAAAATATAAAAATATTATAAAAATTCGGTCCTTACAAGATATAAACTAATAATTATAATATATAATAGTGTAAAATATATTACACATTCGATTATTACTCTACGAGTAGCGAACTAAATCCATTACATATACCATTCGTACAAAAAGTATGTTATTCTAATATTTTATTATTTATATATATATTTTTTGTTTTCTTATTTCAGTTATATTTAATATTTTGTGTTATTATGTCATTATATTTTTAATAAAAAAATTAATTTTAACATTTTATTAAATTATACTTTCTTTGTAATTATATTAATCAAAATAAAAAACAATATATATTATTATTTTGGGTTTTTATAACTTTTAATATAGTTTTTAATAATTCTTCTTTAACACGGGCCCCAAGCAAATCAGCTAAACTTTCTTAGGTGAATTATATATTGAATACTTTGTCAAAAAAAATAAATTATATGTTGAATATAATAATCATCGGGGAGGGTGAGAAAGTCTGAGAGATGACCGGAGATTTTATACCTTAATTTACACACGCGTTCATATAATCTATTTTATTTCTTGGATCAAATTTAGGAACTGTAACATTTTTTTTATAAATATTTTCTGGAGTAAGCATTCGATTTGTCTTTACGTTAGATCTATTAGAATTAGAATGGCGAGCATCAGGATTTACTCTTGATTCCCTGAATTAATAAAAATTTAAATTTTCAAGTGAAAATAAACTTTCTTAGCATGAGTTAGTAATAATAATAATAATGATAATATAAAACAAAGAGAAATAATAAGCATACATATTTGTGCACTGATTAACAAATTAAAATATAAAGAATAAAATTAAAAATAACTTACATACAGGCATACAACGGATACTAATACTTGTTGATACTAACGACCGAACACAGCTTAAGACTAAAATGTGAAGAACATATAATATAAAATATAAAATTTCCGAGTCAAAGGTGAATACATTGCATGGTATGTACGCCTGAAATTGAATTCCTTGGACGGACGGACGTAAAGTCGTTGTTGTACGTACCCTCTCCCTTATATAATTATTATGTATAAATATGTAGTCGGAGTTTTGTAGAGCATGTTTCCAGGATTCAAATATCTGCAGCTCCTAGCGGTCTGCCTACGTCTTTTACTTTCAATTTTTAACACTCATTCAGACGCATCTTAATTTCATTCATCTACGTGTATATGTATTCCTAGTCAAGTTTCATTTGTGCTTCATGACCCAACTATCATTTTATTTATTTCTAATATTCGACTAATACATGCGCGCACTCAAACAGATTTTGCAACTTCTTTTCAATGTGTCTAGGGAATTATACCTAATTAATTTGTTTACCGATGATACTAATTAAGTTTTATAAAACACATCCCGTACGTTCTTGACTTGTTGATCTGCAAGCTGACAAGCCTTGCTACCTATATAGGAGTAGTGATTTTGCTGCGTTATATTATATATATAGTCGTGGTCAACATCTTTTTTATTCTACTCGAGTATAACATTATTCCTGTTCATATGATATGACATGCTTATTCTTGCTTGTCTACCCAACCAAAAGACTGATTCATCACTTTCTTTCTTGTATTAAAATAACGTATATTTCTTTTCTTGCTAACAAGTAACAACGCGACTGAGGTTTTTAATTCATGCATGCTGCCTCTGTATGTTCGCAAGTATACAGTAGTATAATATAATTTATGCGGGTACTAACAAAACTATCATTCTGCACTAATAAAATAAACCCACGACTTTTTGATCCAGCTAGCGGATTTAAACCTTGTTACTTTATTCAATTAATGGAGTTATATATCGTTACGTAGATGTACAAATTTTTGGTCACGTCCAATTTATCAAAGCGCCGTTCCATAGCTCTCTCTACCTAATATCTAATGTTTTAGTAATTCTTACCAAACATTACGGATTCAGTTTAGGGTAGCTGAGGTAAAAATTGAACTAAACTGAAACTGTATGCAGCAGTTTTATAAAATTTTCAATCATAACTGCAAGTATTATTACAGTTAATTATAACAATTTCAATCATAAAATTTTGATTAGTGTGATTTATTTTGCCGTTCAATCATTTATTTAAAAAATTTATAATAAATTTGAATAGTATTATTATTTATATATTATAACACAAAAAGTTAATTAGTATTTATATCATGTAACCTGTTTTAGACTTAATTAAGTTCACAACCACGAATGAAATATAATATATAGATAAATGAAAATTTAAGCAAAAAAATAATTATTGTTTCATATATTAAATTTTCCTAGCACTATTTTATAGTATCTCTTATATTTTAAATGATTGTATATTTATAAGTATACATTTTTAAATTTTGATATATATATATATATATATATATTACAGTTTGCAATTGTAATTTAATTTTTGCCAGTTTTAAAATTTTAAAATCATATATAATTAAATCGTAAATAAGTTATTGTTAAAATTTGAATCGCTCATTTGTGTATCCTACCAAACATGGAATACGTGTCTCGCTTCCCCAGCTTTTTCCACACCCAACAACTTTCCGCCCAAAATTTACTCCAGTAAATATATTACAACAACTACAATTTTATTTATTAATTCCTCTTTTTTTGTTGTTGAAGCTCGCAAGTCGCAACATTTTAACGTCCTCCTGGCCTAGGGATACAGTACTCTACTTTGATGTCATAGTAATAACAAGGTAATAATCAGGTTAAAATAATTTAGCGTGAGAATAAAAAATTTCATTAAATTTATAGAATAATAATAAAAAAGAAATTATAAAAAATATTTAGATAAATTTTTTATTATAGTTGTATAAATAAAATTATGTTTCTGCACTATTTTTTTATTTTTATTATGATTCTGCATAGTAAAAAATTTCACAATTCTTAGGTTAAAAATTTTACAGCGGAATGTTAGCCATAATGATACTACACATAATTAAATACTATAATCTTATCTTCTATTGAAATTTATTCGCTTACTAATAAAAGTTAATCCTTATCAACATTTATTAAATTTTTTACTGCTTTATAGAATTTTTTTTTATACTTCGGAAAAAAATCTTTATAGTCACTTCTCAGAATTTCTCAATTCTGTATCATTGAATATTCCTTATCTTTTACACCGTGTTTCCAAAAATTTTAGATGAATAGAAAGAAAAATAATTAGTGTTTAGAGAATAAAAATGAAAAAAAATTATAATTATAATTTTCTTTTTTATATTCTAGAAATTTTTTAAGTGAAGAAAAGAAAGTATATGTATGAACAAGGTTTAATATATTTATCATAATTAGTATTTTTATTCGAATCTTGAAGAAAATTTTAAAGATAAATTAACCCATATTTTATATTCATTTTCATTCCTCTCCTTAATAAAAATTGAGAAAAGAAAAAATAAATATTAATCAATTTTGACTTTTCAAAGTCAAATTAATCAATTTTGATCAATAAATTAAACATATTATATAATATATATTAAAAATATTATAATAAAATTTAACTATTCTGTTTTATGTCAAAATTAAAAAAAAATGATTTTAAAAAATTAAAATGAGACGAGAATTATGAGACGGGACGGTGGGAGTGAACCTTTTGTTTTCTTCTTTTTTGGACCGAATTTTTGAACCTTTTGTTAGTAAAAAAGGGTGGGCAAAGACGTAAAAGTGAGTAAAAAACAGAGTTTCTGACAGGCTTCCTTCCGTTGAGACTTGGGGCGCGAGTATTGAAAACTCGGTTTGACTGAAATAACCCAGAGGCGCAACAAGGCTCCGTTTCTAAAATGGTACATGGACCCTGTTCGTTATCAAATATGGGATAGACGTTCAAAATATTTCAATTATGGTATAGTTAATTCCCCATTTTGGCGAACAGAGTTGTTGTTTGGTTGCACTGGCTGTGAATATTTTCCTCATAGTGTACGGCGGTGGATATGGCAAACAGGAAAGTAATAAAAATTGTTTTGTACGCTATTCTTCACGGCGAACATGAAGGACACCAATTTAGCCCTGCTCGCCATTTCCAATGGCGAACACAACATGAAAGTTGGTAATTTCTTTTTTGACAGTTGTAATTTTTGTCTTTCTCTTTAGGACTTGGTTTTGTTTTTTCACACTTTTGTTTGGATTCAGTTGAACGCAGATACTAAGAAAGGTTGGGAAACAAGTGAAGAAAGAATAGCAGGAGATTTGTGTGCATGTGTTCTTTGAAATTGAACACCTTAAAATATTCGAATTTATGTTCTAATGTTTTTTTACGGTCACTAAATATTTTTTATATTCGTATTCTTGTCAAAATTTAGAACACCAATATTAAAAATATTACTTTAAAAATAAATATTGTTGAAAACTCCTATAAATGGTTGGTATTACTTTAAAAATAAGAAGGGAAAAAACAGAAGAAAAATGGTTCGGTTATCATAGAGGTGAAATGTAGGTCCTGCTCGATCAGGATATTATTAATATTTTATAATTTTTTTATTAATATTTTATGTTTTCAATAATTAATCTATTATATACAATCTAAATGACTAACATACTTAAAAAATACGAAATTAATTATAATAATACCTACACAGCCAATATTGTTATAATTTATTATAAGTTTTGACAAATATTAGCTTGCAGATTAAAATCAGTGATATTGTTAAAGAAGTGATTTATATTATTATTAATATTTCATAATTTCGATCAATATCCCTATATCTATTTAATTAAATAATATGAGAAATTTAAATGAGTTAGTAATATTTTTTAGATTTATTCTTATAATTTTTTTAATTTTTTTAATATATTTTTTTGATTTAATATTTAATATTCGTATTTTAATAATATTTCTTCTATATTTATTTTCATATTTTCAATAATTATTTTAAATTTTGCTAATATATAAAAATATTATATTATTGGACGTAATAATTAGTCTATACTATGAAATTGTCTTAAATAATTTACTTCAGTTATGATGATACATTTTTTGAACTATAATATTAATAATATATTATAATTTTAATAAGATTTATAATAAATAATAATTTATAATTTTAATAGAGTTTAAAGACTTTAAGGGTTGATAAAATTGAGATAATAATTCAATTATATCTGTTAGAATTGTATTAGATCTATACTATTATATTATTATATTATAAATAAAATAAATTATATGAATTTAATTTTTTTTAAATGTTAGACAATTTTTTTAAAAGGTATAAATCAAACCATTAATTATAAGTATAGTTATATATAAGTATAGTCGTCATCACTAACTGTATATATCATCTCTAATGACGTACACAACTAAAATGAAATTAACAACTTTCATGTTGTGTTCGCCATTGGAAATGGCGAACAGAGCTAAATTAGCGTCCTTTATGTTCATCGTGGAGAATGGCGTACATGACAATTTTTATTACTTTCATGTTCGCCATATCCATCGCAGTACAGTATGAGAAAAATATTCACAACCAATCCAATCAAACAACAACTCTGTTCGCCAAAACGGGGAATTAGCTATACCATAATTGAAATGTTTTGAACGTTTATCCCATATTTGATATACGAACAAGGTCCATGTACCATTTTAGAAACGGAGCCGGCGCAACAACGCTCGTCAAATATGAAAAGGTACATGAAATAGAATAAGACTAGCTAGTACGTATTATTTACCAAATTTAAACGTGTTGGCCGGTGATATCATATAGTTGTACTAGTATATATACAGGGAAGGGAGCAGACAGTTGTTACGCACATTCTATTCGACTCTGTTCTATATTATCCTCCTCTTCCTCCATTGCAACTACATAATAATATATATCATCACTACATTCCACCTACAGTACTTTCCTTGTGCTACTCTAATTATTACATACATATACATATACGTATACTCTGAAGGCCAAGTATCTATTACACATATCTGCTTGCAAGTTGCAATGGCACTAACTAAAGAAATCATGGGATTTTCTGTTTTGGAGAAATCTCCATTTGTTACTTCATCAAACATTCTTTTGTTCAATAATCATTTCATTCACACAAGAGCTAGTCATCGGTTTTCTGTTGTGTCTTGTTCTGACAATAATAAGAGGTTTCAGAGGTCCACTCCTTTGGCTGCTGTTACTGACAACAATTTGGTCAGGATTGCACCTGAAAAGCCTGTTCGATTCAAGGTCAGAGCTGTGATTACTGTCAGAAACAAGATTAAGGAAGATTTTAAGGACACACTCCTTAGGCATGTCGATTCTTTAACCGATAAATTTGGAAGAAATGTTCTTCTGCAGCTTGTCAGCACTCAAGTTGATCCAAGTAATTGTTTTTTTTTTAAATAATAATATATATTTGGAATTGTGATTGATTTTGGATGGTTTGTAAAATGTTGCAGGGACCGGAACACCAAAGAAAAGTAAGGAAACTGTATTGAGGGATTGGTCTGAAAAGTCAAATTTAAAGGAAGAAAGAGTGAATTACACAGCAGACTTTGTGGTGGATTCAAATTTTGGAGTGCCAGGGGCGATCACAGTGATTAACAAGCACCAGAAGGAGTTCTTTATGGAGAGTATCACCATTGAAGGTTTTGCATGCGGTCCTGTTCATTTCCCTTGCAGCTCATGGGTTCAATCAAATTCTCATCTTCCTGCCAAAAGAATATTCTTTTCTAATCAGGTAATTTTTATTTTTTTACTGCTGCTGCTCATAATCACCAATCTTCTTTCTTCTTCTCCTTACTATCTACTTATATGGAGTAGTATCTTTTTTAATGTCGATGCATCATTATTATTTTTTTATGTTTTCTCATACTTGTTCAAATAGTTGACGGTCAAATTTGGATAATATTATTCAAATAATCCGCCATGAGTTGTTGATAAATTGGTAAAGTCAACCCACAAATTATATAGCACTCGGCTTTTATAATGGTACAACTTGGTAGAATTGAACCATTCATGCCAAATTGCCGACCCATTTTGAACTTTTCGTAATTCCTAAACCCTTTATAAATAATAAGAAAGTTCCCACCCCCCTTGTTCCTGTTGTGGTAATTAAATCATTACTTAGATTATATAATACGGAGTAAGAGATTCTGTTTCTGTATGGGTTTAGGTGTGGTGATATATATAATATCTACGACTAGTTGTTGTGTGTGGAAGAGAATCATTCAGTATCATAGTCAATAGGATATGAACAGGAGGGCAACTTAGATATCAGGATGGCTTTTGTTAGTGAATAATCTTTGTTACACAGACATCCAACCATATATATAATTACAGCCAAGTTGCATTCATCCACCCATTGATGTTATATCTAATCAAATATCCCAAATTCCCAACATTTCTATACTTTCATGGGCTATGTATATAGCAGTCAAACTTCCAAGTCATTGTCTACAAAACTTGTATTACATGACAAACTGTGGGCATTACAAATAAAATAATACATTGTCTATTTTTATTCTGTGATTAATATTTCTGATTTCTCAATGAACAGCCATATCTGCCGAGTGAAACGCCAGCAGGGCTGAGAGCATTGAGGCAAAAAGAACTGCGAGATTTGCGGGGTGATGGCAAAGGAGTTAGGAAATTGTCAGACAGGATATATGACTATGACGTGTATAATGATTTGGGCAATCCTGATAGAGGAATTGACTTTGTTAGGCCAACACTTGGAGGTGAAAAACGCCCATATCCAAGACGCTGTCGCACTGGACGCCTTCCTTCCATTACGGGTAAGTGGCAATATTCTTCAACGTGGTGGTTGAAGTTACTGACACTCCTAAACTTATGATAATTACTATTTCTATGAAACTACCTTGTTGAATTTAACTGTTACTTTGTTTCTTGACACAGATTATCATGCCGAGAGCAGAGTGGAGAAGCCATTGCCCATGTACGTGCCACGAGATGAACAGTTTGAGGAGTGCAAAGCGAATACTTTCTCATTTAGTAGGCTTAAAGGCATGCTCCACAACTTGCTTCCAACTATAACGGCAAAGCTCTCACCAAAGAACCCTGACTTCAAGGGGTTCGAACAGATTGACAGCCTCTACAGCAAAGGTCTTCCCCTCAATCTAGGAACACAAGATAAACTTTTGGAGAAGTTCCCCATGCTGAAGGGATCGAGGCAGGCCAATTTTCTGAAATATGATATTCCCATGATAACTTCGCGTAAGCATCACTGATCTTATTCTTTTTTTTATATATAATTTAACAAGTTTGCATTTGTTTGAACATAACCCTAGGCACCTAAATGTACTGCAATTATGACTTTAAAAAAGGTTTTCCTCTTAATTTAAAATTGGCATGGATCTGCTTAGAAGCACCAATACTAGAATTAAATGTCTCCACCTTCAGTAACTTATCATTTTCTTTTGCAGAGGATAAATTTGCATGGATGAGAGATGACGAATTTGCTAGGCAAGCACTAGCAGGGGTTAACCCTGTTGCCATTGAAAGACTTACGGTTTTCCCACCAGTGAGCAAGCTTGATCCCGAGCTTCATGGTCCTCAAGAGTCTGCGCTTAAAGAAGAACACATTGCTGGTCATCTTAACGGCATGACACTACAAGAGGTAATCAACAATCACCTAATGCTTCATACTTTTAGGATTAATTATTTATAAAACCTTTAGATTCTTGTATTTATATTGAGAAGAACTCCTCCAAAAGTTTCGGGATTATATTTATTCATCCTCCTCGGTAATTAATTAATTTTTTGGTGATTTTACACAGGCTTTGGAGGGAAATAAACTTTTTATTGTGGACTACCATGATATTTACCTACCATTTCTTGACAAAATAAATGCCATTGATGGTCGTGCAACATATGCAACTCGCACCATTTATTTCTCAACTCCTTCAGGCACTCTCAAACCCATTGCTATCGAGCTTAGCTTGCCTGGTCCTAGTTCCAGGTCAAAACGAGTGTTCACGCCTCCAGTAGATGCCACTACCAACTGGTTGTGGCAGCTTGCAAAAGCACACGTGTGTTCCAATGATGCCGGAGCTCATCAACTCGTGTATCACTGGTGAGCATTTTCATTCTCTCCGCATCTCTTGCTTCTTTTTCTGCCCCGCCTATGAGGTATTTTACTAATCAAAGTGAGCTCTCAATATATACAGGCTACGTACACATGCATGCACTGAGCCATTTATCATTGCGGCGCATAGGCAACTGAGTGCAATGCACCCTATATATAAGCTTCTTGACCCACACATGAGATACACCCTTGAGATCAATGCCCTGGCTCGCCAGAATCTGATCAATGCTGATGGTGTTATTGAGGCATGCTTCACCCCTGGTCCCTACTGCATGGAGATCAGTGCTGCTGCCTATAAGAATTGGCGCTTTGATCTAGAAGGACTTCCTGCTGATCTCATCCGAAGGTAAACTCTTGCAAACAAACAACAGTTATATTATAGCAACTACTAGACTACTGGACTGGACCGTCATAAATTCAACAGTTATCCCTCAATGAAGCATACCGAATGTCACATTTGCAACTTTTTGAAATAAATATTGTGCACTTTTTACGTTAAATATATAATTACAATTCTTTTATATCTTGCTAGTCTAATGAATCATCTGTTTACTTCCAGGGGTATGGCTGTACCGGACTCAACACAATCACATGGTGTGAAACTCCTACTCGATGACTACCCATATGCTGCTGATGGACTTTTAATCTGGGACGCTATCGATAACTGGGTCCGCACCTATGTGAATCATTACTACCCAGACTCGAACACAGTCTGCAATGATAGAGAGCTCCAGGCCTGGTATGCAGAATCCATTAATGTGGGCCATGCTGATGTGAGCAATGAAAGCTGGTGGCCTAGATTAGCCACTGCCGATGATCTCACTTCTATACTTACCACCATAATCTGGCTTGCATCTGCCCAGCATGCTGCATTGAACTTTGGTCAGTATCCTTATGGTGGTTACGTTCCGAACCGGCCACCACTCATGCGGCGATTAGTCCCTGATGAAAATGATCCTGAATACGTAAACTTTCTCTCTGATCCCCAGAAATATTTCCTTGCTTCCATACCAAGTATGCTACAAGCAACTAAGTACATGGCTGTAGTGGACACATTGTCAACTCACTCAGCAGATGAGGAGTACATTGGGGAGAGAAGTAACTCCTCTATATGGTCTGGAGATGCAGAAATCGTGGAGGCATTTTACGAGTTCTCAGCCAAGATCGGACATATAGAGAAAGAAATTGAGGAAAGAAATCACGATCCAAAACTCAAGAATAGATGCGGTGCTGGAGTGTTACCATACGAGCTACTGGCACCAAGTTCTGGTCCTGGAGCAACATGCAGGGGAATCCCTAATAGTGTAACTATATAAAAATTTAAGTTAGGCTGTTAACTTTGTAGCAGTCCCATAAAACCTAGCTAGATGTGGGATGTCACTAGTTGGTAAGTATATATAATTTTGGTGGGTGTATATAAAATGTATTTATATAAATTCGAAATTGGATATATCCTCCTGCAATTCGTGGTAGCTTGATATTGAAAATACACTAAGTTAAGTTGGGAGAGGGTTTTAGTAGATGAAACTGGATAAACCAGTACACAAACACAAGATCAAGATTTTATCTTAGCCCATAACATATGCCAGGCTCTTCAGTCTTCATTTCGCGGATTGGCCCGTAACTGCCCTGGTCGGGTATGCTCTGTTACTGAATCTGTTATAGAGTACTGATCCATTAATTTATTAGTCATATCTCCAGCTTGATTGGTAAGGTATATATATTACGACATCTGGGAAATGTTATTCTACATCTAAAAACCTTTATAAACTATCTATATATGTAAGTATGCAGCTTATAGGCTACAGCTGTGAAACAAACACTTCCTACTAATTAAGTTATACATGATGTTGGTATATTATACTAGCATTTATATTATAAAATATAATAATGATCATTACTGTAGAAGAATGAGTCCATTATATAATAAACTCGTTTTTGCATAACTGCATAAACAAATACATGTGTAATGTGTTGGAGCTTTTGTATTAGGAAATGCATGAAAAAACAAACTTCTAAGACCAAACAAAAACAACTGCAATCTATCAAAGTATATTCCAATAGTATTAGGAAAGGTATGTTGAAGGAAGCTCGGGCAGTGTGTAACAGAGGTGTTGTGAAACTCTGAGCTGGATTAAGAACCATGGGTGGAATGAGGTTCTGCTGGAATCAGATTGTTTAGTGGTTGTGCAAGCAATTCGATGCTCCACCAGTCTGTTGTCTTGCTTTGGGAGAGTTTTACACGAACGTAAAGCTCTCTAACTCTCTTAGCTGCTATGAATGATAGGAATGTTTCTCTAAAGTTTGTTAAACGGTTAGCAAACAATGTAGCAAACAATCTTTCTGATCGTTTTTTTTGAGTGAGTGATGCTCCCTCGGAGTTCATTTCTGTATTGATGAGCGATTTGACAAAGATGATCTTTATTTAAAAAAAAAAACTGCAATCTATCATAGTATATTCCGGTATAATGTACATTTATATGATACTCTTTCTCATTCTCATTTATATCGGTAAGTATCAAAAGATGAATATATGGACGTAGTAAAGGAAATTCTGCATTATCTTTCACATATATGAAAACAAATTAAACAAATCCTAATATGTCACATTTTGAAGGAGTAGGATCTAGTCACACTTTCAAGTGCGATCTCTTGGTGATGTGCGCCAATTTTAATTGCTTTTGCAAAGACAGAGATTCCTAATACTAGTATAATCCCAAAAGAGAGCATTTCTACTCTTTTTTTCTTCAAATAACGAGATATATGAATAAATCCTAGCCCTCCCTAACTCTTATTTCCTGCTCTTGATGCAATGACATATCGTAAGCATTTCTATGTGTTGTATAAAGAGCTGTATCTGAATACACAGCTCGAGATTTTGATGATTTTTTTAGACGCCTTAGTTTGTGTCCCTCGTTCCTTGTTGAGCTTTTCTTCAAAATTTTACATGTGTTTTCTTCATCAACTTCAACTTTCATGCTTAGGTCATTGTCATTTTGCGATCTTTCCCCATCTGTTGAAACAGTATACACAAATGAATCAAGTGGGATGTCATTTAAGTCCAAGAGGGGTTCCAGTGTCTTGACCACATGAGTCATTGTAGGCCTTGACTTGGAATTGTGGCTCAGGCATTGATAAGCCAATGCAGCAGCCTTCTTAACCCCTTCTTTTGAGTACTGGCCTTCCAGTCTCGGGTCCATTATCCGGTCAACTTTCTTAGGATCCCTCAGAAATGGCTTGACCCAATCAGCTAGGTTCTTCTCTCTACTTGGTCGGCTATTGTCCATAGATCGCCGTCCTGTTAATATTTCTAGCAACACTACTCCATAGCAAAATACATCGCTCTTTGTGCTCAAATGACCTAAAAGTTCAAGAATAAAGTATAATTTAGTTCTCCAGTTTAGGTATTACCATTACAGTTTATACAAGATAAAAAAGTACCAAAAATTTTGATTTTTAATGACGATGTTTTCTCAAATTGCATAGAAAATAAAGTAACTGAAAGGGAGAAGGCTGAGTTTATAATAGTTACCTGTCCTGATATATTCAGGTGCAGCATAGCCTTCTGTTCCCATTACACTTGTTGTGACATGTGCATCAACGCCTTGAGGACCATCCACAGCTAGCCCAAAATCAGAGACCTTGGCACGGTAATCCTGGTAATTTATATTTCAGAAAATGAGTCGATATTTCTTCTAGTTCTAAATAATTTGTGTCATTCTTAATGTTAAAATAAAAGAAAAAGAATATATTAAAGAGACAGAAGAACATACAGAGTCTAATAGAATGTTGGAAGCTTTGAAATCACGATAGATGATGGGAGGCTCTTTGCAGTGGAGAAAGGCAAGGCCTTTTGCGGCATCAACTGCAATCTTCATCCTTGTTAACCAGGGCAATGAAACAGAGTACTCTGCATATCAAAACGCAAATATCGGTAAGATCTTAATAAACATTCATTATTTCTCTCTTTTTTGCCTGATTAAAATGTTGACCTCCAATGACAAAGTCAATGAAGTTCATAGGTTAGTATACACGTACTGCTAAACAGTTGATTGCCTAAATTTCCTCTGGCAATATATTCATAAACAAGGAGCCTATGCTCGTCTTCACAACAATAACCAATCAACTTCACAAGATGGGGATGCGACAATTGCCCAAGAAATATAACTTCCGCCTGTAAATCCAAATGAAAACATTTATATAATATTTTTAACAATATAGCATTCGTTTAAGAAAAACTATGTAAAACATGGTGAGTTGCTTATAGACCCCATGCAAGTAGACGAAAAATAAATTAGGAAATGATGTTAAAAATGTAAGATGCCCACCAGCCATTCTCTGTGGCCTTGTCTCCCGTCCAAATCCAATCTTTTAACGGCCACGGGTTGAGCTACCAAGGCAGGCCTAAGCTTGTCATCGATGAAGCCCTTATAAACCGGTCCGAACCCCCCTTGTCCAAGAAAATTAGTGGAAGAGAAATTCTGTGTGATCAACTTGAGCTCCATGAAAGTAAAAATATGAAGATTCATTCCAATGACCGAGTTAGAAAGGTCACTGATCAAAGAGAACGATGAGCTCTGACAACTTATATCAGAAAGTGATAGCCTTTTTGAACAACTCTCCTTTAAAACTATGTTCCTGGGCTTGTCGGATTGGTTTAAACAACTTGGAAGAATACATGTCCATTTGTTCTTGAGAACCATTTTTATGTGAAGAATTTTTGATACCTTGAAAAGTTGGCGAAAGTTATGGGTAGAGCAAGTTATAATAGATAGCCCTATAACACGTTTAACTTGAAAAGGGAGACATAATATATACACATCTGTCGAATCTCTCTGTATATATATACATCAAAAAATATATCTTTTTCCACTTCAAGATCTATTTTGCATCATGAAAATCTTTTACAAGTAAATGATAATTTTGTTGAGTGCATTTCTTTATTTGAAACTTTTAGTCTGTAGTTGGATTGACTTTGAAAATGTTAAAAACTTGAAAATTATAGCAGGGCTTCTCTGCTTGAGCTGCAGAGATAAGTTTTCTTTGTTCGATGCTGTCACGTTTCTGAAAGTTACACAGACCAGAGGAGGGTTTTTTTCAATAAAATTCGGTGCATAAGCACATATCTTACCCATATATTTCAAACATTATTTATTTCCTTGGACATCTCCTTTTATTACAAAAACTAGTAATTAATAGTTGTAAACTTGTAATCATAATTTACTGCTTAACAAAAACGACTTTTTACAATTTATTCACTGATAAATGCACATGTCCTTTAAAGTTTCTTCGTGAAACTATACTCTATGAATAACTTATCGAAACTGAAACCGCGTACCCATTAAATGTCAGTATTATACGTATAGCAAGTGTAGCTAAATTGCCGACGCAGTGTGACACACAAACACACTATGCATAAACAAAAAAGTGCAATCAACGGTCTCCTATTTTTTTTTGTTGAATGGAAGTTGTGAGATTGAGAATAGTAATAGTAGTATGTTGTAGTACAAGTTCAACCAAATTATGATTGGGTTGTAAAGCATATATTCACTTGAAGTCTGAGTTTTGCGATTTAGAACAAGTCTATCATACATACTAATATTTTGTTTTCTCATTGTTTTATTTGGTTGAACCTAATGTCACCACATCCAGAATTATCTCTAGATAACTAACACAGGGATTTCATACTTCTTAAACATGTCCTCCTACATCTATATATAAATGCGGGTTTATCAAAAATACTTTGAGAGGAGAGCGTATGTAATTATTGTTTTTTCTTAATTGAAGAAATAATTGGAAATTAATAGCAAGTACAAAATGAGTAACGAGCCCGTATAGTGGTAGCAAATTTAGCACATTACTAAAACTGATATATTACGACGACTTTTGTGAAACCAGATAACTTCAGTGTACATCCAAATACAAATATATACTTACTTTTAGCTACTTCGATACCAAGAACTAGATATAAAGGTGATTAAAACAGAGTTTAGATTCTGTTCTCGCAACAAAAATCAACTTTCAATTGAATCGAGTACTAAAATATGACTTCCATTATACAGTACAAAGACCATTTTTTTGTGCAAAAATATAACAATTACTGAATGTGCTCTAATTGCATTTAATAATTGAAATGTAGTTATTTTACTTTCCATGTTGATATATATCGACACATCCCCCTTTAAACCTAGTGGCTTCTTTAGCCAAAAAAAAACTAAACTAAAATGTTCAACAAATCAGAACCAGGAGATAAAAGAAAGATTTCTTTTAGATTGTGATATATGCACCCTAAATGTATTCTTACACACCTTTATATATAATTTGATCAAAATAACATTTATCTTTATATGTTTTTATTCAATATAATGTTCCTTATTTATTTATTTTACCACCAACACTTCAACCACATTTTTATTAAATTTTGTAATAGTTTTTTAAACAATAAAAAATTATATCAATGTGTTAATTTGAAAAATTAATTCTAATCCTAATATTCATATATTTAATTAAATTTTATTATGTAGGTTTCTAATCTACTATTAAATGTAATTTAAAAAATAATTATTACATTTTGTAAAGAATAATGTGTCAACTTATTTAAGCAACAAAATGTTACTAATAAGAATGAATTTATATTAAAATAATATATATTATTCTGATTATTTTTATAAATAAAATTTATTCTAATTTTTTAAAATTGAAAATTTCAATTTAACATGAACAAAACTATTTTCATTAACTCATTTTTAAAGAAATTGGTATTCTACTGAATATTTGTTTCTAATTATTAATTATTAATTATTAATTTTAATGTTGAAATATATTATAAACTTATGTAACTAAATTGTTATTATTTGGAATTGAAAATTTGTGTAATACTTTTATTTATTTGTTGGACTTGGTTATATATAATTATGTTTTTATTTTATAATAATAATAAGAAGAAATAGTTATATGTTATGTTTTAATAATATAAAGCTAAAAATCTAATAACAAATAGATTGTATCGTAAAAAAAATTGTTTAATATGAGTATCAATTAAATAATTGATATAAGATATAATAAGAATAGTATGGTCAAATGCATGAAAAGAGTGTGCATGAATAAGTTTTAGGTGTGCATATACGGTGCTCGAGTATTCTCAATGACCAAGGCTAGTTGAATAAGTTTCGAAATATTGAAAATTCTATTTCTGATTTTGTGTTTCTTTTATCATGATTAGATTAGATTATGGTGGTTACAATCAGGTTTCTAAAAACCCAACCATCTTTACGAAGAAATTACCAAAGCCCGGTTAGGTGAAAGAATTGACTGCTATCTGTCGGCGTCAGAAGAATAGAGGAGCCAAAGTCCACATATAAGGCCCAAGTTGCTTCTCCCAGTACGAAACTCGGAAGATGGCATGACAGCAACTCTGAGCACAACTGCATTTCATATCCGAATCGCTCGATTATGGTTTAACCTTTTTTTCCTTTTCCTTGTTTCAAATTATTAAACTGTTATAATTCTTTTTTCATAAACAGAAAAGGAGTCAAATGAATAATATGTCAGAGACGACGCTATGGATTAAAATGGCCTATGGCCTCACCTTATCTTTGCTAGTAAAAGGCATAAATTTACAAAATTGAACCTCTTGTCCCTCTGAAATTGAAACCACACATATATCTTTAATCTATAAATCTATAAATAAAACTTAATCACTTTCATTTTCTAAAAACATAAACAATTCAGTCCACGGATGTAAATTAATTACACACATCCAAGGAACCACAACCCCACTAAAAAAATGTCCAAAATTTCATATAAACTTTCTTGCTAGAAACTTAATTTTGCTAAGCTCCAGACAACCATTTATGCATTACAGGTCAATATTCAAATTAACTGCTTCCACAAATATACACCTGCTAGAGCAATTTAAGAATACATTATTAGTAAAGTACATGTAGGAAATATTAATAACCTTATTTTATTTTACTTCTAAAGTCTGATTTGATAATTCTAAATTTATATTCAATAGAATTGACCAGATAATATTTTTTTTTCTGATCACAAATAAAAATTAACTTTCAAATCTCGATATATTGATTATTGAAATCAATATTATCAAGTTATATATTATTCTTTTGCTGAACAAATGACACCATACAGGACATTTGAATTAAAGAGGTGTTTACCTCTCAGTGCCATAAAATTGTTGGGAAACATTCTATACAGATATGATACCTGCAATGTTCATGGAGATAATTATCTGCAAGGGATGATTGCCAAATTCCAAAATATTTATGCAGCAAGCAAAAAAACCACAAACCTTCTGTGCGCAAAACTGTATCAATAATACTGTTTACATCATCACACACTACTACAATTCGACCAAATGGCGCAGACATGCCAATGCTATCTGAAAACAAGACTTCCATTTTGTTCTTGCCTCAAGTTTTCAATGAATAATTGATAGAATGACTTCAATGATTTGATATCACCCTGTCAATAGAAGTTAAAACAACATAATTTAGCATCCGATGAAAATGGATATATGCAAGTTGCTATTGATAAGCCAAGTCCAAGGTTATAATACAACTTCACAGCGACAGGACCATACAATAGGGACAAAGGCAGTAGCCTAAAACATTAAAGCCCCTGATAAAATGGTGACAAACTTGGGACTAAAATTCCAGCCTGCAAAGTCATGCCATGATTAGTCTGCTAGTTAGCTGACCTCAATAGAATCCAAAACTTGGTATCTTAACTTAATATCTAAAATTCTAGCCTGCAAAGTCATGCCATGATTGATCTACTAGTTATAAGCTGGCCTAAATAGAAACCAAAACTTGGCATCTTAACTTCATACCCATATTATTACACAAAGTTCTAATTTCCAAGGGAGGTAGAGAAAGCTTTTTGCCTTGATCCCATGAAGAAGATGTATTTACACCATATTACATCATCAAGCGAAGGTCTACATGTTACCTGAATCTTTTGGCAATACTGTTCTGCCAAATCTTGGGGGCAATGTGCAGCCGCAAAACCTTTTGATACAAGATGAGTAAGAAAGTCATTGCCAAACTTTTCATACATGACCTTCTGAGCCACTACAATTTCTCCTAGTAAAACAAGCTGCCATAAAATTCATGGAAAGAGTCAGGCCAGTATCAACTTTGGAAGGAAACGGCATAGCAATATTACAAGCATGAAGTACCTATTCTCGAGATATTAATAATCCACAATAAGTACTTTTTTTACTGATACATAGAAGCACAAGTATCTATTAAAAAGATAGTAGCCTCCCCCTCCCGTGAACCCAAAGGGAGTTACAGTCAGAAATTTACAAAGAAACCAGAAAAGCAAGCTAACCCAAGGTTAATTAACTTTTTTTAAGCCGTAATTTCAGCTACTCCTAATTTGTATTCATACCTTTGGCGAAAGATTTAGTTTTTAATACATTGACATTCACACGATTGAATTTTGGAACTGAGAAGGATGATAAGAACTATGAAGGATAACAGACTAAACAATTCTTCAAGATACGGGGTCCTCACACATTCAAAATTCATTACTATTTAAGATTACAAATTGACCTAATTTTTATATGAGGAATTGTCATATAACACCACCTCTTATGATTAGGCTGCAAGCCTCGCTACTTAGGATTTTAAATATAACTAAGAACTGCAACCAAAAGACTTACAGTATTTGCATCGTGAAAATCAAAGGACTTGTCAAGCACACTGTACAAACAACAATTCGTTGCGAAAGCCTCAATTACAAAACTTTGGAAACCAGGCACCTGAAATTGTTGCAACATCAGTACACCTGAAATAATTTTATTGTCCGGCACCAAGTTTTAAATTATAGGATACAAGTGTAGGTTACCTTCTCTTCTCCAAAGCGCTTGGAACACCAATCCTTAATCAGCCTAGTAAATATTTGCACGCATGCCTAAATAAGAGAGAATTAGAAAGTAATTAGCTGAAGCCACAACAGTGTGCATTAGTGTTTGTGTGCATGTATAAATGACCAGACTTCAAAAACCCCTGGCAATTTAAGGTGAAATCCACATATGGTTTGAATATTTCAAATCTATAGCATCACTGACCTTCCTAATGAGAGTGTCTTTGTGATGGCATGACGTATGCAATAGCAACTGCATCATTGGATCCAAGTATCCCCTACTTTTAGGGGCAAGGAATACCGCAGACAGATCATGTATTGTTATGACATGAAGAAACGTATACACTGTGCGCTGGAGCTCTTGCAATTCACGAATTTCCTGAAATTGATTTCTTTTTAGAAATAAATATATAACAAGCACAAGAGGTTACCAAAGACGCAGAACACTCATAGTTAAAGCAGGCACAATCAAGAGCCACGGGTATAAACTGAAATATGCGCAAGTTTTTCTATTTTAAACCTATTTTTTTCCAATTTCGGATAGGGGACCGGTAAAAACCCATTACCGCCCAAATCAATAAATTGTTACTCGCCTTGTTAACAATCCCCAGTGGGCGACTAGTTGTCGACTAGATAACCATGCCAGCTATTTGCCGCCTTGCACTCACAATAAAGACATTCAGGAGTACTGTAATTGCTGTTAAAAAGCTTTTTCCTAATCCATTATGGAAGTTGAAAGGTAACGGGTTACAATAAACTATTCAAAGTAAATATGGCACTAGCTGAACGATGGGGAATGAAAAATAAAAGGGACTTATTATTTTGAGAATAAAGTTCCTGAGATTACCTCAGGAAAATTACTTAAGGTGCAAGTGTTTTTTAGTGTGGGTATTTTTGTAATTGTATATAATTTCATGTAATCACAATAACACTCTCGTGTATCTATATGAGATTTTTTTTAACCTCAGGAAAGTTATGTGAGGTAACTTTAGGAACATTAATCTTTTTTATTTTTACTAGTGAATATTTTAGTTATATTTATTGTAGATAAATTAGTGCATTTACTTTATGTTCTAAATGTAGGGTTAGGAATTAATAAATATGTAGGCTATTTATTAAATTTTGGAACTTAGCCCACTATGTTACGTTATTAGGGTTTTATTCCCTGTGTAAGTCATGTAATTCCCGCATATTATCTTAGACTTGATTATGGAAATATTAGATAGTGAGTACACACTCTTCTTAACTTATTGTTGCGATTCATAGTTTTTCTCCCTTCTGCGGTTAGAAATCCTAGGGGCAGTGATTAATCTGAATCACCTTATTTCTATCTTTTCACTGTCCTGTTTTATTGCATATTTACATTTTATCGGATCTGTCCTTCATCACTAATTCTAATTTAAACATTCATAACGGTTAGGATCATGCAACCACTTATCTTTTTAAAAAAAGTAATCCATGGTTGTTTGAAACCATTAATATGTGGCAAAAAAATGACTAGGTGCTGACATGGCAAACAAGTAAATATATGAAAAAATATTATAATACTTCTTGGTCAAATATCCAGGGAAACTAAAAAAAGAAAAGAGGAAGAACTTTTTTTTCTGAATACATCGATACATATTCATATCATTGTAATATCCTTAATATTTCAATCTAATTAACCATATCCAAATAAATTCTTCACCGAAAAACTATGACAAGACAACGATAAAAGCAAAAATTTTAACACCCATTTTATTTAATAACTTAAACTGACTTTTCACATCCAAATCAACAAACCCCACAAAATAATCTTTAAATAAAGCTCGACAGATCTGCAAATTAAGGAAGTTTTAACAAAACATCTGCATACTTATTTGTGTGTGGTATGTATATATATTTGTGTGTTGTGTGTATACTTTATGTATATGTGTCCATATATATATTTATATATGTATCTATACATAACAGGGAGGGAGAAGTGTTTTATTCTTTCTTGTTTTTATTTTTTTTATATTATAATTATTTTTATAATTTAAAGTTAACGGAGTGATATTTACATGTATTAGAGAGGGTCAGATGATACCCCATTAACAATAGTGAAGAGTGTGACATTGAGCTTCACTTCAGGTATACTTTATTGAGAATAAGGATCATAAGGTTAACCTTGAGATATTTTTCCTAAGATCACAACAAATACACATAAACAAATACATCTAGTCATTTATTATTATATATTTACTTACAATTTATTTTACTTTGTTCATAAATTAGGAAAGTGAGTAATTAGATGATTAATACAATACACTCAAATCAGTCACTACCTTAGAAAATTTTCTTAAGTTCTACCTTAGGATCCTTATTCTCTACTTTATTAAACCCAATTATTATATCAGCTTTTATGTTCATATATTGAACTTTATACAGATTTTTACCAAGAGCGAAATGCATGCAAATATATCACAACAATAATCAACCACGATAAACGATGAGGGTTCATTGGAGAAAAACAGTAAAGAAAAGGATGGGATGGAACATAACATTACACATAAAGGTGGGTTTTAATGTATATATCTGAGCTATCAACCGTTACAACAGCAATGTAACAGCAGATAAATCTTTGCATTCTAATTTGATTCTCTCTGACATCCAGATCTTTACATGCCTTAACCACACAAACATTTGAACCTATGAACTCCTTTCAATAATGTCAATTACCTCGGTGTTGCTACCAGGCCCAGAAGGAAACCCATCCCTGGGGAGAATATTAAATATTCTACCCGCAATAACAGGGTATACTTCTTCCATTATATCTTGGACTGCAGTTCGGAATTTGCAGATTAGCTGATTTATTAGAACAAGAAAGTTCACCAATTCTTTAGGCTGCAAATCGAGAGAAATGGAGCATTAGTGACAGAAAAAACTAATTAACAAAAAGAATGACAGAAAAAAAACCAAGTTCACACCATAAATTCAATTCCTATTGACAAAAAAAAAAGGACACGATGCACAACTCCCGATAATAAGTTCCAACCCTAAAAATGTAAAAGCATATTTAGGCTTCAAGCTACAAGATAAATAATATCATGTTATTGAAAAAAATTATGCCTTTCATCCAATATAGATGGAGAAAGTAACAGGGAAGTGAACTACACAAAAAGTTAGTCAAGCCTAGGTTGCCTAGACAAAGGAAAGTTGGAGATGTAGAAAATTAGGAAAATGATAGGAAATGAAAAAGTAAAGAGAGGGGGAGAGGAGATTTGGTCAACATGCACCTATGTCCAAACAATAGTAGCATTAACTATAACTAAGAAGATTCTTCAATATCTTTCAACAATTGTTTTTTATCAGAGTAGTAGAGGAGGAAGGAAAGCTTGTGTCACTTGAAAGACCAAGGTTAATCTCTAATGTTATTTTCGTAGAGCATAAATGCAAAGTATTATTTCTATGCTAAAGAAAGAGAAGTTTATAGACACAAAATGCAGCAAATTTTTATACCTCACTTTCAGCAAGCAATTGCTCCAAAGCTTTTGGAAGGTAAGGGAACACGGATGAACCTAATGTGTCCACCATTCGATGTACAAATGATGTCACCTGAACAGCAGACTTAAAATTAGGAGGTTATTACATCACAAGGCCTAAAACAGTAAAATCAACAAATTCCTACCTTGTACCGCAGTGATTCTATCTTTGGAAAGATGATAAGTATTTGTAGAAGAACATCCAACGTCTACATTCAATACAGTCATAAGAGTTGTGAGTGAATGAGGAAGTAGCAATTAAGTAAATAAGTAATGGACTGGCAAAGTGGCAATATAAATTAGTTGTTCTGATCTTCACATAGTGGATGATAGAAACATCAATCTAACAATTACTAGTTCAAATAGTACAAATATAAATATATACTGTGGGCCTGTTTGTTTTAGATTATCCTCCTCTATAAGTACCTATATAGGTACTTGAAAAGCTAAAACAAACAACCCCAGAGTCAGCCAAAAATGTGTTAAGATACATGAATCCTGATGCAAACCTGCTTGAACATGAGACCAATTGCAGGACGGCTAGCAGTTACAAGTCGCTCGCTAAATCCCTAAATACATAAAAAATAGATATAAGACCAACCAAGTGTGTATAGCACTGTATTAAATTCAGATAATTGTCCATTTGTGACCGATTCTACCAATATCCAAAAGAAACAACGTGCTTGCAAATGACACGATGGCGAGCAAAACTAGATTAAGCATCACTGATTAAACTGATCAATAATGGCGAAACACGAGAAATATAACAGATTAAAAACTATTAAAACCTTGCTGAGAGCATTGATAGCCATAATTATTTGCTGAATATTCCACATTTTTGCTGGAGAATCTTCTGGGTTCTGAACTTTGGCATTTGCAAGCAATGCCTCGATCTGATCCAAGTAATAACAGTTTATATTATGCAAGTAATCAAGTTTTTGATTAAAAAGTGGAAACAAGTTTTTTATAACGTCTGATCAAGAAGGGTGCCAATCATTAGGTGACCCAATCTTAAGTGCATTGCTGCAATATTAATCTGACCTGCTGACAAAGAGGACTAAGCAGCGAAGAAAGGAAATCAGTTTGCTTCTCCACTGGCACATCTTCCATTCCAATTAATAAGCCAATCGCCTACAAAAGCAGTAATGGGAAGTCATGCCATAAAATAAGATAAAGACATGATGGAGATTATTTAATATCGTCATATTATTAGTATATTAAATGAACATATGCAATTACCTCAAATATGTGACTACCATTTTCAGTTACCAACAGGTCGTTCTTCACACAATGTGTTTTCGTAAACTGAGCGATTGTATCTTGTAGGCTCTGAGAATCATTTGAGAAAACAAAAAGGAGTATATTATGAGGGGAGCTGGGTTGCAAAGCATTAGATGCACCCAAGTATAATTCAGATATCTACAAAGAACAAATACCTGCAATATAGTCTCTATGAAAGGCACTAGCTTGGCTTTTAGTAATTTAACAACTCTCATGAAAAGATAACTCGCTCTGCGACTCACATTAACATTTGGATGATGTATACCGCGTTCATCCAAGAATGCAGCCAGAACCAGAGGTACATACTGGTTATTCTCTTGAACAAACTTTGCATATCTGGTTATTGTATCCAGATATATAAGTGCAACAAGCCTATTAGAGTGGCAAGGAAACCTTGACGATAAGAGCATTGGTACCAGCTCTTTCAATAGACCATTCCCTGTTCTCAGTGCCTCGTCACTTAGAGATTCTCCAAATGCATGGAAGAGAAATAGAGCAGCTTCTACCTCTTCTACATTTCTGTCAGGAGGTGCTGCAACCGAGCTAATCAATGAGTTCCGGGTGTATATTTGGGTTACATCAGGTGCTACACGACCTACGCTGCGAAACAACGTGATCAAATCCTTTCGGAACTCCATCATCCTATCCTCTTCTTCTTTCCCAATTTTGTCCAATACATCAAGATTGTCACGATATACGGGATCAAATTGAATTTGCATACGTATCACTTCCAGTATCTGACCCACGTGATGAAGTTGTGTCTCCCTCAACGGAGAAAGGCTCTTCATTGTGGCAACATAACCGGAGAGAAATTGCACAATGCTGAATGTTGTGTCGATCTCGCAATTCTGCATGACATAAAAAACTGACGGCAGAACCTCGTTTAAAAGCTCCAATGGAGTGCCTTTATCCTCGGCATTCAAACACTTGTAACACTCCAGAACTTCAGTAGCATACCCAGTAAGCAAAGCTGCTACATTAGCAACTAACTCAGAATCCTTATCCTCAGCTAACAAAACAAAAACTCTACTCATTTGAAGGCTTTTTAAAAGATTTAGTTTCAACTGTGGCTCCATACGTTTAGATACTACTGCAAGAACGCAACTGGCGGCAGCAGCTCTGAGCTGATCCAAGCCACCATCCACCAAAATCAACTCAAACAATAACCTAAGAAATGTATCATTTACAATCAACCCAATGTCTATCCAAGAAATATATCTCCTCATGGTATCTAAAACAGTAGCACATATTTCGGGATGGGAGTTCCTGGACATGGAAACAATGTCATACCAGGCTCTAACAATTTGAGATATGCATTGCTGCCTCATTGCATCCTTAACTCGTGCAGCAACAGCTGTCTCCTGTGGCGTGCGAGGATAATCCAAACTAATCAATTCATCATCGAGTGAATTTAATAAGCGACAGAACATATCGATAACAACAGCACCTCTACTGAGGTTTGGCAGGAAATCAAGGAAGACAGAAGACCAAGTGGCAGGGTACTCAAAATAGATCAAAGTAGTCAAAAGCTGAGCAAGCTTGTTCTTAATGTAGGGAGGGGCATCCAACAACCTAATGGAGTTGTTGTTGTTGTTGTTGTTGTCATCGAAACAAGCCATGGAGAACAATGAGTTGCGTATAAAGGACTTGTGTTCGGGAGGCAATGAAGAATATTTAGTGGCAATGAGTTCATGTAAGCATTGTAAGCACCAGAAGTGAACTTGAACTAATTTAGAGAAACACAACCTATCAATACAAATAGTAGAAATAGATGGATTGTCCTTAATTTGTTGACAAAAGGCAAGAGCCTGTGATTTAAGTTGTGGATTAACAGTCCCCCCGTAATCATCGAAACTAATTAGTATTGCCTTCTCCAAATCATCCATTAAGATAACAGAATCACGCCCTTTACCCTTTGAGTCCACACAGTGTGTGATGGGAAATTAAGACAGAGAGAGATTAATGAATTTGAACAAGAGAGAGGAGATATGTTAATTACCTTTGAGTCAAGGAATTGATTAGATAGATAGATAGATGAGTGTAAGTATTGCTCGGGGTTTTTTGACTGAAAAAACTAGGGTTTGATTGGTGAGTGTTTATGTTTATCACCAATATAGATAGATGTTGTTTAATACTCCCTCCGTCCCAATCAATTCTTTACACTTTCCTTTTTGGGACGTCCCACCCAATTCTTTACATTACTAAAAATAGTAACTTTTAACAATAAATATATTATTACATCCACTACTTCACTCCACTTTTTCAACACTTTACACTATTACACCCACTATTTCATTTATTTTAACAATAAAATCACTATTACACCCACTATCCTTGGTCTCCGTGCCCGGACCAAATGTAAACATTTGGCCGGGACGGAGGGAGTATATAAGAAAATAAATAAATAAATAAATAAAAGGAGGAAGCGCAATGACTGACTGGGGTCTTTGTTTGTCTAATTAACAACAAAGAGCATGGAGTCCCTGGTGGCGAGAGAGAGAGAGAGAGAGAGGGAGACTGAGAGAGGAGGGAGGGTTTTCAACAGGCTGCTGCTGCTGCCTTCATCCTATGCTATGCATATATATCACCCTTTCGACCTTTTATTTTTTTTCTTTTTCTCCCTCTCTTTCTTGATATCCTATTTATTATTCTTTTCATTTCTTGATTATAATTTTAACCATATTAGTTTAAACTCCCTTTTAATTTATTTACTAAATTTAATTTTAATTTTAAAATAAAATAAATCTCATGCAAATCTAATCCAGCTTTTGACAATTATTGAAGGAGAGTTTTGAAAATAAATTAAATTATGTGTTAAACATCCAGAAATATATTGAATAGAACACGAAATGTGATGATAAAGAATCATGTTCTATTCATTAATCGGAAATCGGGTTAAAAAATATTTTTCTTAAAAATCAGGCGAGACGGAAAAAATTAGTTAAATCGATCAAAATTAATTTTTTTTGAAAAAATAAAATTTTAATAAATTGAATAATTTATATATTTATATTACAAATTTATAATAAATATAGATTGTATGCCCCTAAATTCTTCACAAATTTCAAATACTCTCTTAAATTTTTAATAATTATATATGTATATATATTATGTAATAACTACTTAAATAAAATAAGTGATTTTTTTGTAAATTTTAACACCTAAATATGTATAGACTAATGATATGTGATATTTTTAATATAATTTTTTTGATAATCTAAATATAATTATATATTATTATTTATTAAATTAAATTATTTCGGATTAATGTTTTGATTAATCAATTCGATTAATCACTGATTATCTGATTAATCACGGTAACGTAATTTCATTATCTAATTCTGATTCACATATTTTATAACACTGTAAGGAAGTAATAATATAAATACAAATTAAAATTTTGTAAGGCATATGTAATATTTTATACATATATAAACCTTGACGGTTTTAAAGGTAGATATTGAAGACTAACATAAAGTACATACTGGGAATTAATTATCAGACCTACCTACTCCGGCCCACATGAATTAGCATGTAGAGAATGGCCTATTAAACAATGTTAAAACCAACAGAAGAAAAGGCCATATGCCCATATTTAGCCAGTTTTGATGAAAAAATATATATTTTTTGTCAGGGGAAAAAGTAAATTTTGCTTATGATTATCCTCTATACATTTGTCAATGATGGACTAAATATTTTTAATTCGATAAAATATATAATTATTAAGAATTATTTCTGTTAATGTTAAGAGTTTATATGTACTGTTTAATTAAATTATGAAAATGTTAAGCAGATTCAATCTAAAAGGCCATATGCTCAAATTATGAAAAAATGCTAAAAATAACGATTATCTAATTTAAAAAATTAGAATTATGGGATTGGTGATTTATACTGTTTTTATTACCCCAAGACGAAATGTGTATTCAGTTTTCGAACTTGGTAGTACAATTGGTGAAACGTAAGCAAGCAAATATAGTAAGATGAGCCTTGAATCACATGACTGAGGTTGACAACAGAGATTAATTCTACATTTTCATAATAGCAACCCAATTTCTATCCAATTTTTAAATATCTCAATCATATATGCGTATACATGTTACCTAAAATGTTTGTGCGTATTTTCCATGGGAAAATTATATAAGACCCAAGTTATCAATACGTATCAAGATTATATATTTTAAAAATTATATATATTTTACTTATACCCAAAAAGAACATGCGTATCTTAAAAAAAAATAAAAAATATCACAGGAGGCCCAAACATCATATGCATATTAAGTATTACCCTGATTACACATGCGTCTTCAAAATGAGATTTTTAACCACTCTTCGTGAGATTTGTTATTTTCATTATTAACGTTTTAAAATTCGTTATTTACAAACTTCACCCTCAAAATCAATGCATGTCGACTTTGTTAAGTAATACTTCCTTCGTTCTATTTTGATTAAATTTATATTGAAACTCCTCTTTACTCATTTTCCAAATGAAATGAAAGCAAAGCGTGTTCAACTCTCTATTCCTCCGTTGTGTGTAAAACTGAGAAAAACCGAACCAAAATCGAAAAATTGAGCCAAATCGTTGAATTTCAATTTGTTTGGTTTTTTATTAAATTCGGTTTAGTTATTTTTAAAAAGACTTCGGTCAAACCGAAATCGAAACCGACCGAACTTATATATATAATATAATTAATAATATAAGGCTAGACTCACATCAGAACTAGTTCTCCGGAGAACTAGTATGTTCTGTACTTCCATAACACGTGTTCTGTAAACATTTTTTCACTATTTTTTCCCCAAATACATAATTTAGTCTCCTAGTTGTGTTTTTATTTACAGAACACATGTGTTCTTGATGAAAAATTTGATATATTTAACGAAATGAGAAGTGTGGGACTAGTATGCACTGTAAATCATATGTATGTGTTCTGCAAACTTTTTTCATTATTTTTTAAGAATTCAAAGAATTTTCTCATGTAATTGTGTTTATATTTACAGAACATTTGTATTATAAACAAAAAGTGTGATGATTTTTTACAAAAAATGAATTGTTCTCCAAAGTTCTACAATGAACTAGTTCACCATGGAGCACAACTCATATAATATATATGATATATTATATATATGAAGGGATTGAGGCACTTTGGTCAGATTTGGGTGTTGTTCACACTAGAGCTGACAATTGTGTCGTTTCGTGTATTTTCGTGTACTTATAGTTAAAATCGAAAATGACCCAAAATCATTTCGTGTACTTATTTAACCGATCCGAACACGAAACAAAATATTTCGTGTCTACACGAAACAAAACGAAATGTACACAAAATTTTTGTATACTTTTTGTTTACACGAGACGACCCGAAATAACACGAAATGATTATATTCGAATACATGAAATATACACAAAATATACATGAAATACTAATGAATACATAAAATGAGTAAATTGTTTTATATTACGTATATATACAATAATATATTTAAAAAATATATATTACGTATATAATAAATATTATGATATATAAAAAATAAAAATCATATATTAATATTTCGTGTATTTTTCGTGTACCCAAAATGAAACTCATACCCGACACTAAATTTATTGTGTAATTTCGTGTACTTTCGTGTACTTTCGTGTTTCGTGTATCGAAAATCAAAACCCATATCCATTTTTTTCGTGTCATTTTGTGTCGTGTTCACGTGTTATGTGTCAAATTGTCAGGTGTTAAACGAAAAAAGTGTTGTAGAAGGGGGGTTGAATGCAACTTGACAATTTATCGCTAATCTTGCTTAACAACAAACAAGAAATGATATCAAGTTAAGAAAGCATACAACAATAAGCATATGAAAGACACAAGGTGATTTACTTCAAAAATTAATTTTATTAATTTTTGCTTTTGATACAACTGACTGGAAAGATTTTTCCAGCTTCAATAGATACAATAACAAGAGAATGCTAATGTTTGTATGCTTGAGAAAAATTAAGCTCAGTTGCATGAGAGAAAGTGTTTGTGAGATGTGTGTATTTAAACTAAAACACATATCTCACTTACAAGTGTACTTTTCCTTGTTTTCTAGACAATACTTGAAATAGAAATTTCACTTTTTCTTCTCAAATCTTATCTTCATTCCATTTGTAGATAAATGTACTCTGAGAGGATTCGACATTCTTGACTCCATGAGCACGCTTCATCTTTTTGCATGCTTTTCTCCACAATTGTAGTCATGACGGTTGGTACTGTGATGAAATGAATATTTTCTGATTCTAATGTCATTTCTCATTCGTCATTCGTGTTCATGTTCACAAGCTTTACTTAAACAGTCTGCATTAGGGAGGGGAGGGCTTATCATATTTTTCAGGCACCTTTTTAACAGCTTCTATATCATCTTGAATAATACAAAATTGAAATTTAGTGACTCGGGCATGTCGGCTTAAGATGAAATAAATAATAGTGACTTGTTAATTAAGGTTATAATAATAATAATAAATAAATAATTTTAATATCTCGATCCATTCTTTTCACAGCATGTGCTAATAATGGAAAAATTGTATACGTTCTTACAATATTATTTTTTCGTATCCACTTTTTTTTTCCTTATCTTGCAACTTCAATCTTATACATGGAAAAATTGAGAAAGTGATTGAACATTTACTGCACTGGAGGCTGGAGCCCTTGGGCTTGTATAATTCGGATTTGCTTTATCTTTAGTTGGTTACTTTTACATTTGGGGCTTGGTTGGAGTATCATGCAAATTTAGTTCAAACTTCATGAATCTGAGTCCCGGCGACATGCCACAATTTTATGCAAATTTCACAAATTTGTACAACATATATATGAAAGATTTCACTTCAAGTTCCACATAAACAATTGCTTAATGTGGAGTGTAGAGAATCCAGCACACGTAGAAATATAAACAACTGGTAATATCCCTCACCTGGGAATGAGTGATGCCAATATCATCATCTTAATTATCCTTCTTTTTTCTTGAAATTAGTTTTATCAATATGTTGTTTTATGTAAAAAATTTTACCAAAAGTATACAGTGGAAGCATCAGCATCAGCATCAGCATCATAGTAATACATCACTGCACAAGCAACTACAAATATCTCTGACTCGAGGGGAACCGGTTGGCAGACTCAATCATCAAACATCTTGCCACAACTCTAGTATATAGGTATACATGCCCTTATAATCAATCAACACGGTGTTTGGCGTTCCAGTTTCAACTGATCTACGCTCTCCTCTCCAAAGGAGCTTGGAGTCTTCATCTACCGGCCTTCTTCTTTCTATAGAAAGTGTTTCATGTGTCCGAAGGCAAGTTGTTGAAAATGACAATGACCTAGAAAGGTATAAACTTGAAGACATTGCGCCATTATTCTTCAATTGTCAATATACCTTACAACTAAATACACCAATATAGTTTTGCATACACAGATATTTACTCTTTCATCCATCTAAAACCTAATGTAATGCAGCTTGAGCTAGAGCCAAGTGTTAAACACGGTATACGAGTAAATTGATTGTGCCTGTGTTCCGGTATGATCCCGTAGCTCATGACTTAACATGAGCAAGTTAGGTTTATTGGATTCTCTCTAAATGCAGAAATTAAGGTATGCGTCAGTCTGATGCGAGGTTACTAGTCAGTTATTGTTGTGATCAGTAGATGATAGCATCAACACGTTATAAATATTCTAAGTCTAGGTCTGAACTTCAAAATCCATAACATATCCAAAAAATTTACCATGTTCATGAAGTTGACAATAGAGAACACTTGAAAATGATATCTGGCCTTCTTATACCGCATAGTTCATCCATATCAGATTACTTCCTACGTGACTCACACAGGGGAAACTGAAGCTCCCATTTGAAGAATAGAACAAAAGTTTTCCATGGATTCTCTTCTAACTATTAATCACATACAGGGTACACAAACAGCACAATGTGAATCGGGGCAAAATGATATTTCTGCTATGATGATAACAATAATAATCTAGTAACCTGTGTTAATTAGACAATATATATGGTATTATGGTATGCTGTATTTAAAAATGTTAAATAAATAGCGGTATCATAAAAGAATGTTGAACAAGGTTTACCAATGTACAATTGCAACCACCCAAATGTGGACACCATCAATCAGAATCATTTCTGAATCTGTGTAATCCATATACAGTAAAACATGCCAAATCCTCCCCCTCCCCCTCCCCTAAAAAATGTTATGCGATGGAATAGTGAAATGTTTATGATAAAATGTCTTGATCTTTAAACAACCGGCGCCTCTCGAATATCAAGAACCCCACCACACAAACTTGCAATGCAGCAGCTACACCTATGAACCAGAACCCTACTTTCTTTCCCGAATTGTGTCTTGCTTTCTTATGTTTTTCACCATTTCTATGCCACCTATGATCCTTTGTAGTTTGAGTGGAATTGTAATGATGGGACCTCTTATTTGGATGGGTTGGTGGGGCCAAATGATGATGATGATGATGAGGGGGCGGAGGGGGAGGTGGTGGCGGAGAAACAGGCGGAGGGGGAGGGGGAGGGGGAGGGGGAGGGGGAGGAGGTGAATGGTAAGGTGGCGAGACAGGATTAATGTTGTTGGCCTGAGATTCAACAAGCAATGCAAGGAAGCTGAAAAGAATGGCAAGAGCTAAAACAACATAGCTCAGCAATGGTGAATCCATAACATATAGCTGATACATTCAAGAAATGGAAAAATAAAAGATGAGGGGGAGGGATGAGAGGGGGGGGGGGGGGGGGGGAGATATGTCCTTGAGAAGAATCAACCGAGATGGGGACTCAAGAAAGAACCCAAATAGTTGATTCTTTTCAAGAAGACATGCATGCAAACCAGACCGACCCAGTGGGACGGGGATGGTTAAATAACACAAGAGGTTATTATAATGAAAATGAGACAAGCTTGAAATTCACATTGGCAATTCAAATTCAGGTAGAGGAAGATGAATAATCGGACGGTCAGGAAAACATGAAATTTGAAAGAAGAAAAAAGAATGTGCTGGACGGACATGTATATACAGGGGGGGGGATAAATAAACGGACCCTGAAGTAGTAAATTAAGAGAGAGAGAGGGAGGGTTGATAATGGATGAATGGGGAAGAAAGACAAGTACGTTGAGGGAGAGAAAATTAATAAAAAACCCAAATGAAAATGAAAAAGAATACAAGGAAAGGAGAGGGGGGAGGCTGAGAGGTTGACAATTAAGTAGTACCTACTCCGATTAAACGGTTGGTGGGCTGGTCGGTGTAGCTAAATTACTAATCTTGGATTTCATTTGATTCCTTAATGTAGTTAAACATTATATATTCACTTAATTACATCCCAACATGTCATCTCTCAGTACTCAGTCTTCACCTATTCTTTATGCACTCAAATCTTCAATCTTACTGCTACACCATGCATGTATGTCAAGTATTACATACCTCTGTTAGTTTGCCTCTAAACTTAATTTTTTTTCATTTTTATACATCTTCTTCTCTCCTGGTCTAGTCTTCGCTTATACTTCACAACTTTATTCACCTTGATCCCAATTTACCCCAATAACATGCAAACTTAAGTATTTAATTTCACTAATTATATATGTTGGAACATGCTTAAAATAAATTCAAAACTATAATGTACACTTTCAGTAATTACGCACAAATAATAACATAGAATAAGTTCAAAATAAGGATTGTATATAATCTACTATACTATAGTATAAATAAAAACTCTAAAAATCAATATGAATTTGGGTTATTAGCTTCTGATTGTTCTATGGTGTCTTCCCAAGTTGAGGCCGGCTTAGAGAGAAGAGAAGAGAAGAGAAGAGAAATCTTATTTAGTAGTTGCATCTATTAGTTCTATGAAATAAAAACAAGAATCAAGAGAGAAAGGAAGATTTGGTCCAACTCTTCAATCATCCCATAAGCAGGGGATATAAGATTTAATAATAAGATTTACTGTTTCCAAGTCATCTGACATTGTGCTGATGGTTCTCGATGCTTCAATAGTATGGCATGTCTACTAGTGAAGTAGAAGCCGCAGCTGCAAAGAAGATGGCGGTGGACATTAATGGGAAGGATCCTGAATCTTCAAGCAATTTCAGCCGTAGATTTAGTACAAATCTATTTTGGAAAAACAAAAGGCACAGTTTTGGACAATCAGAGATTGAGATGGAGAGCATCAGGACTCCTAAAGGTGTGAGACTACAGAACCCTGTGAAAGGGTTTAATTTTGAGGACAGTAGTATCATGAATGGAAATTGGTCTAGAGAACCCTATGCGGATCTGATTTTGTTATTTTTTCGAATACTTGCCTTGTGTCACACTGCAATTCCAGAGCTAAATGTGGGACTGGTGGTTTTGACTACGAAGCAGAGTCGCCTGATGAAGGAGGTTTTCTTGTCACAGCACGAGAATTTGGCTTCGAGTATTGTAAAAGAAGTCAAACAAGCATATCTGTGCGTGAAAGGCATCCTTCCTCTCACGAAATTGTTGAAAGGTCAAGACATGTTCAGTTTTCTGTTGTAAAAGTTAACCCCGGAGTTAATGCATTTACTGATAATTGTTTCCTGATAAAATTTCAGGGAGTTTAAAGTTCTTAATGTGCTGGATTTCACAAGCAAAAGAAAGCGAATGTCTGTGATTATCAGGGATGGGAATGGACAGATTTTTCTGCTGTGCAAAGGCGCAGACAGGTCTGCTTTGGACCCTTTACATTTGGTATTGAAGGAACACACAGTTATCTACTCTATATTGCACATTGCTTCAGTTAGTTTAGCAAATGTATATTTTTCTTTATTCATATTCGATGTTTGAAGCAGACATGCAACGTGATAAAGATTAAAGGTTTAAATTTCATTAATAATGTTGCCTTTTTTTAGTTTCTCTCCTTTGTCAAGACTGTATTCAATATGTAATTTTAATTTTTTTTATTATTTAGCATCATCTTTGACCGTTTATCTAAGAGTGGACGAATGTTTGAGGAAGCTACCATGAAGCATCTGAATGAATATGGAGAATCTGGGTTGCGGACTCTCGCAATTGCTTATAAGAAGCTAGAAGAAGCTGAATACTCTTCTTGGAATGAAGATTTTTATAAAGCAAAGACTTCTATTGATGGTGACAGGGAAGTGATACTTGAAAATTTATCAGACGTAATGGAAAGAGATTTAATACTTCTTGGTGCTACTGCTATGGAGGACGAACTTCAGAAAGGGGCGAGTGTCATCGCATGGCAATGATTAGATCATCACAGTTTTCTCTTTTCACTTTCAGGTCTCTTTCTGATTCAGTTGCATTGTTTCAATTCCAGGTGCCTCAGTGTATTGATAAACTAGCACAAGCTGGTTTGAAAATCTGGGTCCTTACAGGTGATAAGATGGAAACTGCAATCAACATAGGGTATGTTTATGGCTTTGTGCGATCTGTACGTAGTTTGTGATACTTAATCTACACCAGTAAGTGTGAAAGTTGCGTTTTCCTGATGCAGATATGCATGCAGTCTGCTTCGACAGGGCATGAAACAAATATGCATAGCAGTAAATGTTGACATTGTAACCCAAGATTCCCAAAAGGTATCCATTTCCTAAAGCATAGCGTATGCGAGAAATGTATATCATTTCAATACAGGTCTAATTTCTGGTTATCTGTCAGTTAGTGAAGGAGAACATTTTGTTGCAAATCACCGACACCTGTCAAATGGTTAAGCTTGAAAAGGACCCTCATGCTGCATTTGCGTTAATTATTGATGGAAAAAAATTAGCTTATGCCTTGGAGGATGATATGAAGCATCATTTCTTAAATCTAGCTGTTGATTGTGCTTCTGTCATATGCTGCCGTGTCTCTCCTAAGCAGGAGGCTCTGGTAATATACTTCTATGCATTGTAAAACTTGTTTTCGTTGTCCCATTTCTGCTACAAAATTTTTAATAGGATTATTATCAAATCTATGGTTTATTTTTTCGCCACTCCAGGTAACAAGATTAGTAAAAGTAGGCACTGGAAAGACAACATTAGCAGTTGGCGATGGTGCAAATGATGTTGGAATGATTCAAGAGGCAGATATTGGTGTAGACATCAGTGGTGTGGAAGGAATGCAGGTTCGTAATATCTTTAACAGGTTGCTTCTGAAGTATACAGTTGATAAACAATAATACTTATCAGGATATCTTCTGAGTTGGGATAGTAATGACGAGTAACTTTCTGATTTTGTATCTGTTGAAACATCTCCATCCCAAAACATATGATAGATTGTGAGGAGAAATAACAAACTAACCTTGTGCATTTGTTCAAATCTAAATTTGTGCATTTTATATTAGAACAAGTCCAAAGCACTTTTTGGTGTCATATTATAGCAATGACTAACTATATTGCATTTAGCAATGAACTTGCTCTTAGTGAAGTCTGGTTACTCAAAAGTCTGGGTCCATTATAAATGAATTATTCACTTGGTTGTAAGCTTTTAACTTATACAGTTTTTGGACATTCTCCAATCACCTTTATTTTGTGATCAAATAGGTACGAGTACACAAATACGAGTAGGTTATAAATTTACATTAAGCTCAAAGTTCGTCATACTTCTTAATGCTGTTTAGAAGCTCATGTAATTCTCAGCTTTTTACAGGCTGTGATGGCTAGTGATTTTTCAATTGCACAGTTCCGGTTTCTGGAGAGACTTCTGGTAGTCCATGGGCACTGGTGCTACAAGAGGATAGCTCAAATGGTAATATATATAGGTACATACAAGTTTTAAAGTTTTACCAGTATGTTAGTATAAACGGTCTTGTTTTATAAGGTCCACATAGTAACTGCATACAAATTATGTGCCTTTCTCTTCAACATACTCAAACGAGTACCGACTATCAGACACACTTATTTGCATTCACAGATAAATATCAATAGATCATGCAGAGCACAATGTTCTCCATTTTGCTAATGTTTAGATTGCTTATAAACTCATTCATTCTAAATGAACTGCACAACTTTCTGCATTCAGATATGTTATTTCTTCTACAAGAACATTGCCTTTGGGATTACACTACTTTACTTTGAGGCATTCACTGGCTTTTCTGGGCAATCCATCTATGATGACTGGTATATGTTGCTATTCAATGTCATTCTTACTTCATTGCCTGTCATTTCACTTGGTGTCTTCGAACAAGATGTTTCTTCCGAGGTCTGCTTACAGATCTGTCCATCAATCTTGTTTAAACGTCCCATTTACATTTAGTTAGCAGTGTTTGCGCACTTACACAAAGTAGTTGTCTCTATACAGTTTCCAGCATTGTATCAGCAAGGACCGAAAAATTTGTTCTTTGACTGGTATTGGATATTTGGGTGGATGGTAAATGGTCTCTATACCTCCCTTGTTATTTTCTTTGTAAACATCGCCATCTTTGACGAGCAGGCTTTGCGCTCGGATGGCCAGACTACAGACATGGCTGCTATGGGCACCAGTATGTTCACTTGCATAATTTGGGCTGTCAACTGCCAGATTGCCCTCACAATGAGTCTCTTCACATGGATCCAACACGGGCTTGTGTGGGGAAGCGTTGTAACTTGGTATATATTTGATCCCGATGTTATCAACGGGGAATGGTTTTAGAGTACTGGAAGAAGTTGTTGCTCCTGCACCACTATACTGGCTAAACACGCTCTTGGTAGCGGTAGCCTGTAACTTCCCTAACCTAGCTCATATATCATTGCAGCGAGGATTGAATCCGATGGATCACTATATCATACAAGAAATCAAGTAGTAGAAAAAAGACGAGGAGGACCGAGTATGTGGAGAAGAGAGCGGTGGAAAGCTAAACAGAAAACAAAGACAGGGTTGTTGCAGAGGAAACAATGAGACAGTTTAGTACATGAATAGATTGTTTAGTACAGTATCTTGTTGATATAGGCTTGTATGATGTATCAAAGTAGAGAGTGTTGTACAGGTAACTAATTAGTTAATGTTGAATGTGCCATCACAGGCTCTCAGCAGCAAGCCATATTGAGTACACTAACTTTCTTATGTTCAACCCTCGTTTTACTTTGACCAAACTAAGCACTCGTGGTGCGCGACTAGGCATTTTCTTTACTCTTAAAAGAAACAGTATTATAAGTTTTTAAATTTTATATTTCACTTTTTAAACGAGAATACAAATTCAAAAATCTTAAAAGATTATTTAAACTACCATCAAAATTTTTATTATACGGATGGAATTTAATAAAAATTTAAAATACATTTTAAGAAGTCAAATTTGAATTCATTTATTAAAATATGAATTGAATTTTCCAAAAAAAAGGTAAAAGTAAAGGTTATTAAATTAAAAAATTAATAGAATAGGTCGATTAGATCAAAGTTAGGAAGGTAGTGGGTGATATGATGACCAAGGCGAAGACGACGACGACGAAGAAGAAGAAGATGATAATGAAGCAGCCTCTTGTTGTTATTCTTTCTTTCTCTATCTTCTCTCTATCTTCAATCCCCGTTACCTAATTCTATTTTTGCTCTCAATTTTCGTCTCCTTCCTATTAATCTCTCTCCCTCTCTCTGTTTTCTTCAATCCCTCTCCCTCTCCCTCTCCCTCTCCCTCTCCCTCTCTATTATATATATAATTGTGTTTGAGCTTTAGGGTTGCTCTCTGTTTTACTTAATTATTATTAGCCGATTGTGAAATGGAGCCTCGGGTCGGTAATAAGTTCCGCCTTGGTCGCAAAATTGGTAGTGGCTCCTTTGGAGAGATCTATCTCGGTCCGTACTCTCTCTCTCTCTCTCTCTCTCTCTGTATATATATATATATACACATATACATCTGTGTGTTACTTTTTTCTTGGAGTATACTAATCAATTACACAAATGCTTCTTCTTTTTTTGTTGGTGGGTTTGCAGGTACTAATATTCAGACAAATGAAGAAATAGCAATTAAGCTTGTGAGTTATTATTATAATTATTATTACATTTTATCTTTCCTTGCCAGTCATAACCAGACTTTGTTGTTGAGTTGTTCGAAATATACATATACACATTGGCATCATTACTTTAAGATTGATGCTTTAATTCCAGCTTCAGTGCTATTTTGAAGAGTTCATACATTTACTTGTTATTTTATTATCATTATGCAGATATAATAAGTTATCTAAGTTTCTTATCTGTTATTACTATTGAATGTGTCTTGCAAGCTTAGTTGTATGATAAAGATACTGTGTTGCACAACTATATTACTCATATCATATATACATTTTCACTTGTTTTTTCTGCTCAGGAAAATATCAAGACAAAGCATCCTCAGTTACTTTATGAATCTAAGCTATACAAAATACTACAAGGAGGAAGTAATCAATTTCTCCTTTTCTTGCTGTCCCCTCCCATTTTTTTTTATGTTCCCTCTTTATATGTCTCATGTCCTTTTGTCTTGCCAGCTTCTAATTAAGTATTCTTCATTTTCTTCTTTTTGTAGCCGGAATTCCGAATGTGAGATGGTTTGGTGTAGAAGGAGACTATAATGTACTTGTAATGGATTTGCTGGGACCTAGTCTAGAGGACTTATTTAACTTTTGCAGTAGGAAGCTGTCTTTAAAGACAGTTCTGATGCTAGCAGATCAGATGGTATATATTTTCTATTGCATACTTTTATGTTGACCATCTAATATTTTACGGCTCTTTTTTCAGTCTTATATTATACCCTGGTCATGTTTTTCTGCTTGACAGGTAAATCGGGTTGAATTTGTTCATACAAAATCATTCCTTCATCGGGACATTAAGCCAGACAATTTTCTTATGGGATTGGGAAGACGAGCAAATCAGGTTTTTCTACAATTTATGGGTACTTCCATTTAATCTTGTTCACATTTATACAGCCTCTTTTGCTTAATGCTATCCGATTGGATCGTAGGTCTATGCTATTGACTTTGGACTAGCAAAAAAATATAGGGACTCCACAACTCATCAGCACATCCCATATAGGTAAAGCTTCACATATTCGGTTCAAAGCTTACATAGGCGTTAAGGTTTTACTTCTGGCTTGCTTCTTTTGGTGATTAATAATTGTAATGATACCTACTCTTTTCGCTCTATTACTTATCATATCTCTTATCGTAGACTCATAGTTGTAGATGATGGAGATAGTCCTTTTACCGTAGTTCATATCAAAGTTTATGTTAATATTAGGACAATAATTTTGCAAATTGTGTTACTTATTTGCAGCATCTGACATTCATCTTGATATGAGCTATAAGCATTGCACAACCTTTATTCATTTTAAGTTGCCTATGACATTTTGTCAGATTTTTTTAAAGATGTCCTGACTTTTTTCTTTTTGCAATATGATGTGTAAAATACAGAGAAAATAAAAATTTGACAGGAACAGCAAGATATGCCAGCATGAATACACACCTTGGCATTGGTAATCTCACTATTTTCTTACTATTGTTTTTTAATTTTCCTTATAAAATGTTAGATACTTAATTTTGCATTGGTAATATTTCATATCACTAGTTTAGAATTTGGCACTGGATGGACATAGGGGATGTTTTTTATTTGCATTCACGCCTTTTGGAAAAAGCTGCTAAATTAGGTTCATGGTTTTGCTTGTTTTTTGTTTTCAGAACAGAGCAGGAGAGATGATTTAGAATCACTTGGATATGTTCTTATGTATTTTCTAAGAGGAAGGTAAACCGTGTCCTTTTGGTTGAACTCATAAATTTATCACGAGTACACTACTTATATTTTTGTTAAGCATATGTTTTCTCCATTCTATAGCCTGCCTTGGCAAGGACTAAAAGCAGGAAACAAGAAACAGAAGTATGAAAAGATCAGTGAAAAAAAGGTGTCAACTTCTATTGAGGTATTCTTTATTTGTTGAGAACTTGTTGATCCCAGTGGATTGTTGCACCTTAAAATAGATGACAGAGCTAACTGTTTGCCATGTAGGCTTTATGCAGAGGATATCCCACAGAATTCGCATCATACTTCCATTACTGCCGTTCACTACGTTTTGATGATAAACCAGATTATGCTTATCTGAAAAGAATATTCCGTGACCTTTTTATTCGTGAAGGTTTGTTTTTTAAGTTCTATATAGGTAGGTATGTTGTATATGGGGTCTTTTTTCTTTTATACTGAGCAATTATCTTCTTACACCAGGTTTTCAGTTTGATTACGTGTTTGACTGGACAATTTTAAAATACCAGCAATCACAACTTGCAAATACTCCATCTCGTGCTCTTGTAAGTCTTACTCTTTTGGGAGATCATTTACCTTAGTCTGGTCACTACAATCATACTCATTAATATAATTATCTTGAGAACAGGGAGCTAATGTTGGAACGAGTTCTGCGATGCCTCCAGCTGCTGGCAACGCTAGTAGACAATCAGGTGGGTGTCTGTTAGATTTTCCAATCCAAGATATAATGAACCTGAATTGATTGTGTTGGGGTGGGGGCGAGTGGTTTTAACTTGAGATCTCATAGGTTCTTTGCATAATTTGGGAAACAACTCGACTTGCTAGACCAAAATTAGTTGCATAGTATTCAGCAATAATTTATATTCAAGTTCTATATGCTCTTGCTATGGCGCTTCGTTAGTTGTTTATTAGCAACACGATCAGTATTTCATGCCAATATCCTAATGCAGGTGGTGATGATGGTAGGCTCACTGGTTGGTCCTCAGCAAATGCCTCTCGTGGTAGAAGTTCTGCATTGCCTTTCGCTTCAGGAAGTTTATCCAAACAAAAAAATCCTATTGCCGATGAAGTGAGTTCTGTTTGCACTTTTGAAAACAGAAGTAGAAAGAGAATAGTGAAATATATGAGGGTGTTTAGTTTAGCTAATTTTTCACGTACAAGTGGATAAGTGGAAAGATTAGCTAGACCAAACACCCCAAACTCTTTATGCATTTAAGTGACCTAAGCGTCTAAGACCATCTCCAGCCATTAACATCAAATCAGTCCAACTCTTATTCTATTTTGGTGTGAAAGTTACACTATACCCAAAACCAACTTCAACTATTTACACAGAATTTTTTCGCATAAAAAAAAGAATATTTTTCTAATTCTTTATATTCTTTATATTAACTATCATGTATATTATAGTTTTTTTTTTGACAGACATGTATATTATAGTTGACAACCAATACTTAATAAAATATTCAAAATTAGTAGAAGTTCGGAGATAATAATCAATGTATTTTCCCTGTGAATAATCATTCAAGTGCATTAATTGAGATATTCAAATGGTATAATAAAAAAAAGATCATTGCAAAATTCGAAGTGTTTCAATTAATAGAATATTCAATGCATACAAATACAGGTAAAAGAATAAAAAAAATTGAATAGAAAAAAAAAGTTTATAGAAAAATTTGTTCTAATGCAACAGTTAAAAGAATGTAGATATAGTAAATTTATTGGAACAGAAAAGGAATAAATTTGTGTCAGTTGATGGGTATAATAGGAATTTTAAAATATTAAAATTTGGTGTAACAATAATCATTTACACTAAATATAGTACAACTTCCAGCGTCCAATTGGAATGAGTTTTATACCAAAATGGTGTAAAAACTACACTATTTTGGCGTAGTAGTGTATGGGGCATTTTAATAAGATCCCAATAAAAAAAGATCCATAAGATTAGTCTTTTGCTGATTTGTGCAATTGTGCAGATAATAGATGTGAGGGTATTGTTGAAGTAGTGCAACTGCTAATTTTGTAGGAAGTATTTGATAGTTATTTAATAGGCGTATCAGTATTCTGCATTCTGATTCGGTCATATGTTTATAATTTTATTTAAGTGGTGTTCCTTTTCTTTCTTTGCATCATCACAAACATTTATGGCATCATACGACCACAAAGCATTTCTTTCTTCTCTTCTGTATCAGTAATCGACTGTTTTTTCAGATTTCCGGATCTAATGTTATGCGTTCAAGTGGATCAAGGCGACCTGCTGTCTCTAGTAGTCGTGAACAAGTAATTTCTGGTACTGATTTTGATTCTTCTCGAGCCCCCCGCACAACTGATGCAAGCACAGGAATAGTTGGAAAGATATCTAGTACGGCACAACGAAATTCACCAGTTTTATCATCAGAACAAAAGAACAGTACTTCCACTAGGAACCCCAACACGATGAACGTTGAATCCACTCTCAAAGGTATTGAGGGATTGCATATTAATGATGAGAGGTTGCATTATTAGATAATGTTGACCTGCTCATTCACTCTGTTGCTGTTTGTAAATTTTGAAAGATATGATGTTTCTGCATACTATTACTGTGGAAATTTTATCTGGTCCACATGGTATGAATCTGGTATAATGAGCAACAAGATCATGTGGTTACAGACTTCCAGCTTCATATGAAGATTATCCCAGTTAGCCCTTGTCAGTACCAGACAGGATCCCATATAAATAAGTCTTGTTGATATTTGATGAGCATTCAGTGGCTTCTCATTTCCTTTTGTGCTCTCTACGTCAGCTAAGATTTTTCCTCCAACTTCATGTCCCAAATGATGGGGGCTAATATCCCTTGTAATATAATGACCGGAGCCATTGTATTTGTTTTTCTTTGGTTTAATTTAATGGAAATTTTATTTTGTTTTGGTCATTGACGAGTTCTACTTGGGATGTTCGCCTTGGTCAACCCTCTAGAATTGTGTTACACCCCCCCCCCCCCCCCCCCCCAAAAAAAAAGCCATAGAATTTTCTTACCTTTGTTGCAGACTTCGTATTATTGATATTCTACTTGCGAAACTCGAATATGTGCCCATGTAATTTTTGCGTAATATGTATGCTAGTGTTCTTGCTGATGTCGTCGGTGTCAACTAGTTTCCCTAGTTTTCTTTCGTTCTGATTATGCACCTCCTATATGCTTTACTTTTCTTGTACTATTAGATTGTGTGGAAGTTTATGATTTAGTAATGATACGTGTCTGGATGACCTTCGTTTTCAACATAATAATTTGTTAAAACCAAATTAGTAAATTTAATGATTTATTACAGTTAGTAATATGTTGTGATAAAATATATGAGATGAGTAATATGTTGTTAGAAAATGTATTAGATGGGTGAAACTTGAAACATATTTTTGGAAATTTACAAGTAATGAATTATACTGTGCTTATAACTTGTAGAGAATTATAACTCACAGATAACAAGGAACACGACATAAATCTCACGTTACTTCTTGAGAGAGATATAGATTTTTTTAGTAATATAGACATCTCAATCAATGAGATTTAGGGGAAAATACATATTGAAATTGAATCTATGAAACCTCCAAATAGTAAATTTGTAATCATACAAATTATGTATTAAAATTAAGTAGACCTTATAACATTATACACATTTTTATTGTTTACAAAGTTTATACCTTGTACATTTGAATTTTGTTTCAGAAATGATAATAAAAGTCATATTTTCATCTATTATAGGGGGTGTTTGGCTTAGCTTATAAGTAATAAGTTACTTTTTTTAAAAAAGTATTTTCATATTTTTTTTTGAAAATTAATATTTATTTTAGAAATTTAAGACCAAATCTTATTTCCAAATTTGAAAATAAGTTACTTATTTTCAGAAAAAGTACATATATACCAACTTTTTCAGCTTATAAGCTGACTTATAAGTCCAGCCAAACAGGCCCATAATTTTGTTCTATCTCAATACAATTTTTTAACAAACTAGATAAAATTATATATGTGAATAAACATGCTTGCAGATTTGTGACAATGGTGTATATAAATAAATAATACTATAATCTTTTATAGGAATTAAGGTCCTTAATATCACAATTTGAGTATCAATGGCCCTAAAAATCACAATCTAAAAAGTTAGCCCTTCGTATCACTGATAAACGGGGGCATGAAGTTGCGTTGATAAACTTACTTTATTTCCTACCTTTACTTTTCTCCTTGATATCCTCAACTATAAATATACTATATACATGCACAGTAAAGCTGATACATATACAGATAACGAGTTGGGTTGAAAGTGAGTATGTGGGGTCCAGTGAACATGTATCACGTGAAATGTGCAGAATTGCACTGAGGTGACAGCATATCGCACAAACGCATTTTCTGAATTCGTGACTACAGATAACGAAAGTTCTATATGCGTTTTTAACATAAATACTTTTATAAAATTAATTATTTACTTAAATAATTAATAAAAACTCGCAAGTAGTTTAATTTAATATTTGATAATCCCCTCTGACAATCCTTCTAACATGAAAATCAAAAACATCAATGATAAACAAAGAAATCAGCAGATTGACTAAACAAAAAATTAAAAAGTTGAAGAAAACCACAACACATGATATCATGATTCATACGAGTCTATGAGTAATTGAGTAGTCTAAAATTCATTCCCAGCCTGAATAAGAATGAAATCAATTCCTGACATAGTTTGGATAAATTGCCGGTACATTATTACTATTAGATACTACAAAAAAGAAAATTTTAAAGAGGCCGAAAGACAGCTGGGTTCAGCTCCATTTATAAACAATGTCCTTGATCCACCTGAAACTCTTTCTGAAAGATCCTTTCATTTTGCCTTGAACTGTATAAATCTTATAACCAGCTACCCTTTTCTTTCTCTTCAACTCTGGATCACTAAAGCTCCAGGTTTTACCAATTGAGCCACCCTGATTACTGTTCTTCTTCACTTTCTTCATCTCCGTCTCTTTACCCATCACATTATTACTGTTGTTATAACCTGCTGCTAGTGGTGGAGGATGAACAGACGAAGAAGCATAAGCATGGCTTGTACTGTAACTCCTGGTGATGAGATCATTCATCCCAGATGGAGTTACTGCTAAATCTCTTCCACTACCATTCTCCACTTGCATCTCTCTCCCATCTCTACTTGACTTGGATCTATAACTATCCATTTTTACACAAAACAAGGATAAGGGGGGAGAAAATTCTTTCAACTTTATTTTTTTCAAGAGGATCAGCTGGGACAAGTAATGATAATTAAATGGGAGGCCTTGTGGTTCATTGTTGGGGGTTTCCCCCCTGCTTTTTTACCGGTTTTGTTGTGGTGTAATTACTAATGTAAGGTGTTGCATGAGGATGCCGCTGAGTCTGATATTGACCACTTGTTCCTGTACGGACACGTGCGCAGTTTCATTGCTTTTTTAGTTTTTGCCTCGATTCAATGTGTACGTATCTTCACACACACGCTGCTTCATTTATTATTAATTATTTTGTTTTCCGTTCTTTGCCGAGTATTTTTCTAAAAAAGGAATTTTAAGTGTTTTTTACTTCGATTTAGTTTGATGTTTATCTTGAATTCTCTGTCTATTTCAAGATGGTTGTAATGATGACGTCGGTACCGTTTGCCCCTCCTTGTAAAGTTAGAATTATATACATTTTTCAATTTATAAATTACTTATAACATAAGTCAAATAACCTATCCAAAATACAAAATCATCAGTAAGAGAGAATGACCACGTTGTTTGGAGAGCTTATAAGCTTCTTATAAGATAAAAAATACATACATTTTTTAATTTATAAGTTACTTATAAGTTAAACCAAACTTATATTATAAATTTTATATTACACAAATGTTATATATATTTTTCAATTTATAAGTTATTTATGTTGTGTTTGGTTAAGGATAATGAAATGAGATGGAGTTGGGAGAGAGGCTATGAAACAAATATGATGAGATTTTTAGAAGAAAATGAGTATGAGGAAGAATGAAGCATTCCATTTCAAATTGGTGGGTTTTATTTTTAGTTTAGATTGTTACGAATGTAATGGGGAAAAAATGAAAATTTTGAATTTTTACCCATAATATAGTTAAAGGGTGGAGGAGAGAAATAATGATTTTTCACACAAACTTGATGAAAATAACAATTCTGGGAAAGATAGTTAAAAATAACGGATTGAATACGTATTTGTGGAATGGATATTAATACATGTGATATGCATGTATGAATTGGGTATCTACATATGATACACATTTGTTAGTTGAGTATCATATATGTGATACCCAACTCACAAATGTATATCTATATATTTTTTAAAAAAAATTGAGATACGCATTTGTGAGTTGAGTATTTATATAAATGGGATACCCAACAAAAAAATGGGTATCTCATCCGGTAAAATCAGCCAATGCACATATAAATGGTTATTTTCGTTAATTTTATTTAAAAACTTGTTATTTTTAATATTTTTTCAAAGTTCAAATTTTATTTCATTTCTTCTGTATTCATTAATCCCGACAAAACAAAGACTACGATGTTTTAAAGTTCTCAAGTTGAAATTTTTAAATCAATATTATAAATTTTATATTACACAAATATGAAATTGGATACTCCGTATGATATTATAATAGACTTTCGATTTTCGAATAACAAAGTGAGCCACCAGAACGGGGTTGGTCACGCATGAACGTAAGACTATTCCACTGTGTTGAGTAACCTGGTCACGTATGAGCGTAAGACTATTTGACGGTGTTAAGTAACCGGTTCATTTAAAATATTAAGGTATTAGAGGAAGATTCAAATAGATCTTATATCATAAGTTCCATTTAACACCTGATGAACCATGAACCAAGTCACTCAACATGGTATCAAGTTCGGGTTGAGGTCTCGGGTTCGAGTATCTACCACCCTCAATATTCTCATAATTAAATATAATATAAGATCCATTTGAATCATTCTTCTAACATATGAGTTGAATGGAAGAGAAATATCATTATTTGATTGATCTAAGTTCATGCAATTTATGAAAATTTTATTTTGATCAATCGTTGAAAAAAGAATTGAATTAAAAATATTTTGTGGAAATATACATTTTTCTGAAGAGACAGATATACATTTTCGTGGAGAGATAGACAAGATACCTGAACATAGTGGTGTCTTGATACCACCGGGAAACAGAGTATAGATAAAAAGAGAAATATGCAAAATGTTTGTCAACACAGATGGTCCAAGCACGCATTTTCGTAAAATAATAATCAAAAGCAAAACTGAAAAATGGAATAAAAATTGGACAAAATCCTAAACAAAACTTGTAGTTGTCTATACCGTCCTGTTTGGTTCCATCACATCATCCCACCAAATTAGCAGGATTCATGCATTGCAAAGTAAATATCAAACTCTTCCATCAAAGGAGTTCAGCAACATTTGATGGCAGTTCCTCGATAGTCACATTGTAAAACTTCTGAATGTCAAACAGCATTCTTTCGTCGTCCCGAGTCAAGAAATTGATAGCAACGCCTTTTCTTCCAAACCGTCCACTTTTTCCAATACGATGGAGGTAATTTTCTGGCTGAGTTGCAAGGGCGGAGCCAGGAATTTTTTTTACCCTGGGCTACTAAAAAAAAATTTTGCCAAATTTTTTCGTTTTCCTTGTCTCAGCTTAAGGAATATATTGATGACACTAAACTGAACCTAAAATTAATGGTACTGACAAATCTTATACGGAAGCTTCAAAGAACCCAAACTCCTGCATTCTCGTTCTTTTATTAGAACCCCCTTCAAACTACTCTTTTATTCGTGCATTCCATCAAACACCTATATTGCATTGTCGTTATTTTATTATAACCCCCTTCAAACTACTCTTTCATTCAAGCATTTCATCAAACATATTAAGTACTATCATCTGTTTGTACCATTTCAAAGTTAATTAGAGATTCTCCGAGGGATGATATAAGAGGGAACATGAACCTCATCTTCAAATATAAAAACAATCAAATCTCGTCATTTTCTATATATACAGGTAATTGGAATAGAGACTAACCTAGTAACCTGCTTCATACTGTCCTCGTAATCGCTTATGTTGAAATTAATGTCAGCATCCAAACCTCGAAATTTTATTGCAGCTTGATCAGAAGCTCTGTCAGATTTTAAGGGCTGAATTCATATCACAAAATTGCATTTTCCATCCAAAAACAATTTTGTATCCATGATATTGCATATATTTAAAATTCATATATTTAGTTTTAATGATTTACTAATACTGGGGTTATAGACTCATAACTGTGGTGTTTATTTTCTCTGTACTTATAAATTAAAAAATATATAAAATTTTCAATTTATAAACTCTTATGAAATAAACTAAATGCTACAATATATGTCCGTAGATCTTTAAACTTTATAGTCCAGCATATATGTATATGACTGCAGTTATTTGCTAGGTGGACAAGGTATTTTGCAGTTTCATATGACATCGTACCACTGTACCAGACTACCAGCTGGCCAGCAGTTAAATGAATATGACCTGGGCACATTATCAAAAGAATGTGAGCATTAGTAATAGAAAATTTTATCCTGGGCTGAATCCAAATTATTTGGGTTGGATAATAGAAAATTTTTGGTTATTTTTTTTTTACCCTGGGCTGCAGCCCACCACAGCCTTTGCTGTGGCTCCGCCCATGCTGAGTTGGCAGATCAAAGTTTATGACAAGAGAGACCTGTTGGACATCTATACCACATTACCACGTGCCAGCAGATCAATCGTGATAAGAACGGGTTAAATATCAAACACATCACTGACTACGTTAAAATGTATCAAATAGGCGACTGACTACAAATTTGACTCATTTTGGTCACTGACTACGTCCAGATGTATCAAATAGGTGACTGACTGCAAATTTGACTCATTTTGGTCACTGATTGCACAAATTTGACTCATTTTGGTCACTGATTGCACAATTTGACTCATTTCAGTTTTCCGGTCACCTTGAAAATTTTCCGACGAAAAAAAATATGCACAAAAAAATCCGAAAAAAATTTATATGTAGTAAAACACCCCGACTTTGAATCTCCTAAACTCAGAATTATCGAAAGGAAATTCAAAACTTAAAATCAAAATTAAATAAATCTTGACCCAAATTTATTTAATTTCGATTTTGAGTTTTGAATTTGATTTCGATAATTCTGAGTTTAGGAGATTCAAAGTCGGGGTGTTTTACTACATATAAATTTTTTTCGGATTTTTTTGTGCATATTTTTTTTCGTCGGAAAATTTTCAAGGTGGCCGGAAAACTGAAATGAGTCAAATTGTGCAATCAGTGACCAAAATGAGTCAAATTTGTGCAATCAGTGACCAAAATGAGTCAAATTTGCAGTCAGTCACCTATTTGATACATCTGGACGTAGTCAGTGACCAAAATGAGTCAAATTTGTAGTCAGTCACCTATTTGATACATTTTAACGCAGTCAGTGATGTATTTGATATTTAACCCTGATAAGAACACGGGAAGAACCAGAACGAAAATCCCTCATGATAATATCCCTTGTGTTCTGATCCATATCTCCATGGGTAGCTGAAACTGTGTGATCACGGCTTCTCATTTTGTCAGTAAGCCAGTCAACCTTCCGTCTGGTGTTTACAAAAATTACACTCTGGGTAATTGCCAGAGTCTCATAAAGATCGCACAGTGTTTCGAGCTTCCATTCTTCCTTCTCAACATTAACATAAAACTGCTTGATACCTTCGAGTGTTAGCTCATCACGTGTTACCACGATTCTTACAGGCGTATTCATGAACTTCCTGGTGATGTCAAGGGCTTCGAGTGGCATTGTGGCAGAGAACACTCCAACTTGAACTTTAGCAGGTAACAATTGAAAGATGTCATAGATCTAACGGGCAATAACAATATCAGTATATATATTACCAAGTCTGACCTGACTCCAACTTAACAAATTACACAAGAATTTTGTATTGCAACTTGAACTGAAAAAAAACATAATTTCAAAACAAACTAAGGTAATATAGAAAATAAACCGGGTTACCAATTTTCTGGGCATGTTCAACTAGCAGCCTATCAGTAATCAAAGAAAAACAAATTATATCCAAAAAGGTCAAGAATACCTCCAAACCGAAATTTATAAAACATCTGATATCTTATATAAAAAATCCGTTACTCCATGCCAAGATCATCAAAAAGAAGACCTCCCTTCGCGTTTGTCTATATAAACTTGTTCAAAAATGATGTAATGTAGGCAACAAGTGTAGTTCAGCCACAAGTCTTGTGCATAAGATTACAATATATATCTCTTTTTCCTATTTAATAATCCAATTTTATATGAAAATATATGAAAGACTGATAAGTGATAAAACAGTGTTTATGTGCTAAAATTCAAATCAGACATGAAGGCATGCACAAATGAAACCTATTAGTAATTTAGTGTACTCGTTATGCATAGAGCAATGCCAGAATATAAATAATCACGTACTTGGTCCTTAAAACCATGTGAAAGCATTTCATCGGCTTCATCCAATACAAACATCTTAATGTAATCTGCACGAAGTGACTGTCGTCTCAACATGTCAAAGACACGACCGGGGGTGCCACCAACAACATGAACACCGCTTAAAAGAATTCTCTGATCCTCACGAACACTGATCCCACCAACACAAGCATGAACCTTTACACCAAGATAGTCACCCAGTGCACGCATGGCCTTCTCAATTTGTTGTGCAAGTTCTCGTGTGGGTGCCAAGACCAATGCTTGGCATTGGACTATGTCATAATCAAGTTGCTGCAAGATTCCAGAGCAAAACGTTGCTGTTTTCCCAGTTCCAGATTGAGCCTGCTGTATGACATCAAGGCCTTTGCAAAATGGAACAATTCTCCTCTGTTGAATCGCAGAAGGCTTCTCAAAACCTTAAACAATATGCCAACGTGCATCAGCCAGCAGCAGAAGCTATTTTAAAAAGTTAATATAAGCAAAGTTCTGAAAATAAATGGTCATAAAAGACATATGTGGTCATTCTTAGCCCAGAGGTGGTCTCCATAGAACTCAACTCTAAACCTAAATCCATAGGCTCATGTGGAATGAGGTATGACATCACATCAGAGTACTTACCATAGGCATATATGCCCCTAAGGAGATTCTCGTGCAATTCCATAGCATCAAAACTATCATATACTTCGTCATAAGATGTGAGGAAATCTTGCCCATCAGCTGATAATCTACATTGATCAATTACATAAGATAAATGTCAATATCTACAAGTCGCGAGTTCAATAAAAAAAATTATAGGAAAAATAGTCCAGATGTAACATTAAAGAAAAAAAATGTGATAACTAAAAAACTTACAGATCACTCATTTTTGCATCATACTGACGTGCATCAAATTGTGCCACTTCTGGTGCCAAACCAGCCATGACTGAAATAAAGAGAAATCAAATCAAATTAGCTGCTAAACAAACTAATTTACAAAACGACACTCATTAGGCAACATAATACATAATAAATATATTTAAAATATATTTATAGGGCGTGTATCAAGTAAAATATATCATAAAAATAGCTAAAACATGGTCAAGAGTTGCTTGAAACAACCAACAATATAACTGTATCATAAATGGAAATGCGGGCAGTGTCAGGAAAGGCCAAAATATGGGGAAGCAAATGAAACAATGGCTACTGTAAGAACCGCTATTGCACTGCACTATAATTGTTTCGATAGCAAAGTTGCCAAAATCATATGAAAGGGAAAAACTACCTCCAGCTGGACTCGAACCTGGCCCTAATGGTTATACAACCAATGCAACTAGTACATGCAAATTTTTATAGTTAATATATACACTACAACTATATGTCCGCTTTGAATGCAGACAAATTATAAATTTCAGAACAATGCAAGCAAGTTTAATTATAAGAATATCTTTAAAAGCGTTCTTCTACAAACACACATACACAGGGAATATTTAAGGGGGAGTTCCATGTCCCCCAAAAAAACCCTGCCCAAGAGCTTATCTATCTTCAATTTTATAAATAGAAGTCGACTATATAGTGTATCTGATCCCGTAAACTAATAAATCTTAATAGTCCCTCCAAATTTATTCACAATCATGCGTATAAATTCATAACATTGTTCTTTAAAACCTAGAACGTCACATATATTTAGCTTCGCCCTCCAGTTTCTTTCCTGGACCGTTCAAGCCCATACACTCAAACTTGAAGGAATCCTTCAAGACACACTATGCAAGTGTTTAGTTTGATGATATACAAATTGTTAATACTGCATCCAACAGAAAAACAAATCAATATAAAGGAATCACATAATGTATCAACATCTAATGAACCTATTATATAATTCTCTATGAGATCATAAATAAACAACCTTTTCAAAACAACATTTAGGAGATAACTATCTGTCTATATAATTAAAAAGAACTAACTTTTAATTAATATTAATTAAAAAAATTATAAATTAATATTTTATTTTTATTTTAATAAGGATTAAATTTTTATATATTACATTTGATCTATTGTTTACTAGTTTCGTATATTTAATTATATTATAATTTTAAAAAAAAAATAAAATAAATATAATTTTAAATTTATTTAAATAATGTTTTATAATTTTTGTCAAATATTATCAAAATAAAATATTGATATTATAGTTTAACTGAATTTATACATAATTATTATAATATATAGAATAAAATTATAAAATATTAAAGAAGTGGTGTGATGCATAGATTATTATAAGCTTATGTGTATATATTAAAATAATAAAAAAATGTGTTATAATAATACTCCGTATTATAAAGCTTTCAAAAAAAAAAATATTATAAAAACAAAACCGTTTTTTTGATAATCATAAATAAAAAAACCCTAATCCCTTTAAATATAATAATAAAAATGGTGTTAGCGGGAGGAAAAAAACAAAGGGCATGAAAAGACGTTACAAAAAAGAAACGGAGGGAGTGGGGGTGAAATTAGGGGAAGAGGCGATATCATACATACACACCGGAAAAGGACATAGGCATGTATGTATGTATGTATGTATGCAGGAAAACAAGAGATGCAACAAGAGAGTATGAGGATAGGATAGGATATACAGTATAAAAAACAAGTAGAGTAGTAATAATAATAATAAGAATCTGGTAAATTAATTGAGAGAGAAAGTGGTGGTGGTGGTGGTGGTGGTGGTGGATGGGGAATCAGAAACAGAAGTGGACAGCAGAGGAAGAAGAAGCCCTAAAAGCCGGTGTTAAAAAACACGGCATGGGCAAGTGGAAGACTATTCTCGTTGATCCTCATTTCGCTCCTTGTCTCATTCACCGCTCCAACATTGATCTCAAGGTAGGTGATGATACTCATTATTATTATTATTATTCACTTTCTCTCAATTCAATTCAGCCTAATCTAGGGTTGGTTTCTAACAGGATAAATGGCGTAACTTGGGTATTAGTACCCTTGCTGCTGTGCAAGCCTCCAAACTCAAATCCCCTGTTACAAACGCCACTCCTGCTGCTCTAAACACCATTCCTTCCCTGGATGCCAATGGTTTCCCTCATGTTCCCACAACTCCCGCTATTCCTCTTACCATTCCAACTAAACGGTGTGTGTCACTCTCTCTCTCTCTCTCGACTCTCTCCCACTAATACAATTCCAGCTTTTTTCCATCAATTGCCTATCAATCTACAAATACATCACTCTATAAAGTTATCATAATTCAACCTAGTTCATGTGTGCTTCCCAGTTGTGCATTTTTTTAATGATTATAACAATTCAGACACCTGATGCTGATGCCCTGTTACAGCTACTACAGTTTGATTTTTGAAGCAATATCTTCCACAAACGATTCAAGGGGGGCTGATTTCAATACTATTGCCAGATTTATTGAGGTTGGTAATCAAGATATTTCATTTGTTTGTATCATTAAAACTTTACATGTACTATATGTTTCTACACCATTTCATAGTTTAAATACTAAGCTCACTTGAGCACATAATTGTGAAATTATCTTGGGATTTGGATGTTCCGGGGGGTGAAATTATCACAACTTTGTAAGCCACTCGCTTCAAAACTCAATTGCATTTTAGGATGTTATAAACTTGTAATTTATTTTGTACTTTTTAGTTGAAAGACTTGACAGCAGGGTCCTCGACTAGGAGTTATATCTTTATATCATTCCAGTGTGTACTAGTGTTATAATTGTGCTGATATTGGTGCAAGCTACTTTAATTTTTTAGGTAAAAAAGAAGGCAAGGGAATGCTGTTGGCCTCTGTTGTCTCTTTCAGTTTGTTAGTAGTATTTATATGTGTCTCATAATTACATGCCTACTGCAGCAAAAGCATGAGGTGCCCCAAAACTTCAGGAGATCATTAAGTTCAATGGTCAGAAGACTCACTGTGCAGAAAAAGGTTGAAAAGGTTGAGGAGTTTCCAGATCTTGATATTTTAGTCAAAGGGTCATAGTAGTGTTGGTCTCAGTTTGTTTCTATATTCATCTGCCTAAAACCTGTTTTTTAATGGTCTAGCTTGTATTTACTTGGTTGCAGGTTGACCAGTGTTTCAAGATCAAAAATTCAGGTTCAAGAATACCTACACCGAGACTAAGGGATGCAAAGCCAGGGACTTCTAAAAAGTCTGAGTTATTGGACCCTGCCACACTGGAAGGAGCTATTAGCATTGCTTGCCACAGGGTTGCTGACGCAGACCACAAGTCATTTGCGGCAGCTGAAGCAGTGAAAGAGTTGGAAGAAATCACAGAAATGGCTGAAGAATCCAAGTTAATGTTAGAGGTAGTGAAGGGGATTTGGGAGCGATGCACTCTTTGAAAACCCAAATTCAGTTGGGGAACAAAGATAGTCATTTCTTGTTCTCATCAATGCACCATTGTTGGTGTGCTCAAGTAGTTTCGGAGATTTACATTGACTGTTAGTTTTGGTAGTTGAGGTGGGAATATGGTTATCTATTCTCAGATGTTTTTTGAACTATGATACTGACATCCTTTGTAATCTTGTGGATATATAGAAATTACATTGGAAAAAAGTATGGTGCATAGATTTATGTTGCGCGAAAAAGTTTTATTTTTTTGGAGTGGGGGGTGTTGGAGTATGATAATAAGGGCAAGACATTTCTTTATTATCCTTGGTAGCAGTCCTTGGTATTACTTTAACAGTCGAGAGAATCAAGGGAACAGGATGGTATTGTATTCTTTGATGCCTACAGTCTTTTTCATTTAGGGGGATTGTTTTCGTCCGAAAATCTTTGATGAAAGTATGATTATTTATTATTAGTCTCTCTAACTCGTACAGACATAATTTAGATATTTATTTTAAATATTAAACTTTAATAGAAAGATGAAATGAAAAAAGTGAGCCGCATTCGAACAGTGTCTACTGTCAACTCTCATTTTGTTTATCTCATTTTAAATTATTACTATTCCCTCCATTTTTTTTATAAATCGTTTTGATTTTTAACACACACTTTTAAGTGTTTTGACCGCATATTCATTTTTTTATAAGTTACTTTGACTTTTAACACACACTTTTAAGTGTTTTGACTGTATAGTAAAAATTATAATTTTCAAAATTTTCTTTTTTAAAATTAAAATATGTAATCTATATTTTTATTCAGAAAAAGAAAATTTTAAAAATAATAATTTTTACTATACGATCAAAGTACTTAAAAATGTATGCCAAAAATCAAAGCGACTTAAAAAATGGAGGGAGTAGTTCACTAAGCTGCACTTCACGGAGGCCATTGGACGATCATTCGTAAAACCTGTTTCTCTGTTAAATGGTCTCTCATAGTTCTCAAATTTTACAAATAAAATATTTATTAAAATGAATTCACTAAAAAAATAATATACGCTTCGCGACGGTCATTGATACGTCTCTCGTTCAACTTGTTTCCCTCTATTGAGTCATGTCTCATTCTTCTCAAATTTTACAAATAACATATTTCTCACAACTAATTCACTAAATAAATTACACACGTTTCGTGGCAAACATTGAGTCGGTCTCTCGTTGAACTTGTTTCTTTCCATTGAACTGTCTCTTGTTATTTTCAAATTTTACAAATAACACGCTTATCAGAATGAATTTACTAAACAAATTTTATAAATAACACGCTTCTCATAACTAATCCACTAAACAAATTACACACGTTTCGTGATGGGTATTGAGTCATCTCTCGTTGAACTTGTTTCTCTTAATTGATCTATCCCTCCATCTCAAATTTCACAAACAATACGCTTCTCAGAATGAATCTATTAAACAAATTACACATGTTCCGCGGCGGCTCATTGAGCCGATTCTCATTGATTTTATTTCATCTCTCATTATTCTTGAATTTTACAAATAATAGATTTCTCAGAATGAATCTACTGAATATAAGCAATGAGAATTTTAAGAGAATATTAAAATAGAAAGTGTAAGAGAATATTAAAATGATAATTTTGATTTGAAAAAAAATTTAGGAGGATATTAAGACAGTAATTTAGTTTGAAGGGAAATTTTAAGAGAATATAATATGGTAACTTGACTTGAGTAAAAAATATAGGAGAATGTAAAATAATTTTGATTTTTAATAATATTTTGATCTTTTTTAATTTAAAAATTTGAGAAAATTAAAAAAATATATTGAGATGATTTAAGAGTGTCACCTGACCGTTTTTGTCCTCCCTTTGTATATACCGATGATATTGATGATTAATATAATATGAGTGCAGCACAGTATGATGGCCCTTGAGAACATGCTATAAAAAAAGGTGTATATATGAATGATAAAGGTGATGCCCCTCGGGTGGATGAGAGGGTTGATTGTTGAACATATGCAACGTCAAAACTCAATATTCAAGGGTGTCAACTACTGTATGTGTATATAATATTCGTAAAATGTGTAATTCAAAAACGGGGAAAAATTATTTACACTGAAAAATAATAGTTACAGGCGTGTATCTCTGTTATTCAAATGGATGTATATGTATGAATAATAACAATACTATATAATAATTAAGAAATTAGAATTGGGGTGAGTTGCAAAAGGAAGAGTCAATAATAATATAATACTATAAGGGGAAGGAAATGAAAAAAAGAAAAGAAAAGAATAGTAGTAGTAAAAGTTAAGGACAGGTGTGCGGGAGAGTCTGATCCGGTTACAGGCTTACAGCTAAGAAATTAGAATTGTCAAGTGTGTGTGTGTGTTGAGCCCTAATTCTTAAACCACCCGATATTTATATATACACATATACATACATACAGATACAGATACAGATACAGATACAGAGAGGCAGACATTTGAGATGAAGGTTTAGTTGGCGGACGAATTTACGATTTAGACAAGTGAGATACAGATACAGATAGAGATATAAATATAGATATAGATTGTATTTGTTGTTTGTTTATCATTCGATGTCTTACGCTGCTCACATCTTTCGTCAATCTAACAAGGTATGCCCCCTCCCGAATCGTATTTATTTGCATTGCTACCTCCATATCTACTTTAATTCCTTGTTTCACCATCATCATTTTATTTTATATCTTCTGCCACTCATCTAACAACCTCTGCGATGCAATCGCAATCCTGTAGTAGATTTAATCTCATCTTCAGCCCTCTATATTCTTCTTAATCATCTCTCTCTTTTTTTCTTGCATTCCTCCTGCTTCTACTATACCATTCACTTTCATCAAATATGCATTTCAACTCACACGCACACTTACTCTTATTAAGTTAAATATGCTGTTAATCCTATTGTGCTACATATGCTCATCTTGTATATATTACTTGAAACAAAATTCAGTATTATCGTTTCTACTACTGATTAATTCTTTACGCAATGGCAGCCCTATTTTTTTATTCTAACTAATTTTCTACTGCTGCAAATATCGTAATTGGATAACATATCAAGTATCCACAGACTAAACAAATGACTGGAGTTGCTTCAGTTAGCAATATGCACAAATAATATTTTCCTTCATCTCACTTTTACATGGTGCCTTTTTTTTAGGGGCTTCAAATTCCTTAATAATCATATTAATTTTTTCTCATTCAACAGCTCAAAACTGCTTCTGGTTTATTAAGGCATGATCATGCCATCTTGGTGCGATGGCTTTCCACTGATGCACTTCCCTTCGCAAATGGCAGGGAAGGTAATTACAATCATGTATTATTTTTTCTTTTTGTATATACATTTTAATCCTAATCTGCCTATTTTGGGACTGTTTTATATATTTTTTTCATTTCTCCTTCGATGTTAAACTTGCAACGTATTTTTCAAGCATGTTTACCGCAAAAATTGTGAAAATTACAATTTTGCGGGGGAGGGTGCTTAAAAAGTTAATCCCTTAAATTTTGCAGCTAATCATCAGTTGTGTATTGATGTTTATATACATGGGTTGTATTAGACCATGTTGGTACCTCTCGTACTTTAAAAGTTATTTGCGGCTATCCCAAATTTTCAAAGCCGGTACCAACACGTTGGTGGATATTATTTTACTCATGGCTTTGGATTGGAATTTGGGAATTGATAAATAACATTTTTATTTCTTAAGATGATAATTTAATATGATGGTTGGGTAGATATGCGGTGCAGTTCTTTTTTCTTTTTAATACCTTTGTTTTTGAATTTTCAGATATAGCGAGGCTTCGTCGAATTGGCAATGCACCTCAAGAAAGGGATGGAGCTTGCAGCAACTACACTTCGACCACAACTTGCTTTAATCACATCTACACTTCTACAAATCCTTCAATGGTGATTAGACAATCTATTTTATCTTTGCTTCTTACAATTTTGCACTTTTCTCTTTTGTTCTTTTATCCTGCACACTGCACAGTGTGGTATTTTGTCTGTAACTTGATTACTTGAATCGTCCCTTGAAGGATGATGTTATGTTGCCTATTAATTATATCCTTAGACAAGGTCACTTGCAAATGCAAAAAGCTTCTTCAAATCATGGATCACGAAATTAACTATTCATACTTAAGAATGGTACTTTAAAAAATAAAAGAAATTACATGTAATGAGATCATTCACGCAAATGAAAACAAAGATTTCTATTGGTAATGTAATAAGAGACTATCATTATGCATATTTGATTGGTGAAATTGTTTGTTTCATAGCCAAAAGGAGTAAATCTAGTAGAAAATCAGTTGTCAACTTACTTTATCAAGCTATTTGTGTAGGTAGCATTTGTAGGAAGTAAGCAGAGAAAGTCTACAACTAATATTAAATTGCAAAGTCAATTAGTTGGCTCAGTGCTTTGCAGAGGTTTCTCGAGGTAAAGTCATATGTTAAATTTCTTTCAGCATTCTTTACACATGTTTCTAATTTTATCTTTGTAATTCCAGTTCGCTGGGACAGTATAGGAGATGTTTCTCTACTGGTTCAGGTATGGATTATCCCATGGTATCATTTTTGTTAGTAAATCTCATTCACATTGATTGTAAGTGTCCCCCTAAATTGAGTTTTTACCAGTGATCTTCCACTTATAGATTAGTTTGTTAACCGATTATTGGTATATGACTTGCTACCTTGAAAAACACATATTTATATGGTGTACAAATATCATGCCTAGCTAATATTTGCTCAATCTTGATTGAGTGTGAATCACATAATAAATAACAATAATGTAACTACTGGTTTGCCTAAATGTTTTCCACTTGGTTACTTTTGAACATTCATTTTTAGTACTGTAATTAACCATCTAACTTGTCGGGAATAAGCATTTTTTACTTTCAGGCTTTCCTCCACACCAAGAGATAGGAATGCCCTCTCTTTCTCCTACGATGACAGAGGCAAGTATCTTTTTGAAGCTCAGGGTTGGATATCATAAGCTAATCTTGTTCTAAAAATATTTTGTATCTGTTTGATATGTAGGGTAATATTGCAAGGTGGTTAAAGAAAGAGGGTGATCAAGTCTCTCCTGGTGAGGTTCTCTGTGAAGTTGAAACGGTATGGTGCATTGGTGCTGATGTGTTAATTATAAAAGTTTGAGATGATATAAAGTTTTACATGCAGTTAAGACATGTTTTGTTTCACTTCTTTGATAGTGCACACCTGTTTGAATTTTTGAATTTGTAGGACAAAGCAACTGTTGAGATGGAATGCATGGAGGAAGGATATTTGGCTAAGATAGTACATGGGGATGGCGCAAAGGAAATTAAAGTTGGGGAGGTATATATTCATGACATTGGTATTGTGACTAAGTTCTATTTCTGGCTGCATTATTATTTGTTATAAAGTTTGCAATTAATTTAATCAAGTGAGGCTTGTGCTAACAACCTATATATATTGCACCTTAAAAAAAAATTATGTTCTAAACTTATAGGTAAATGGGACATTGGAGGAGTCAATTATGTTCGTTACTTGGTTATCAAGTGTTCCGTGTATTTCATGTTTTCATCTTACAAAGTTGCATCTTATTTGCATTCGCCCTCTTCCTCTCACAACTGCAGACCAAATTTTATTTCTAGCATAATGTCCTTTAATTGACAGGCATTGAGCATGCCTAAGTTGTCTTGGTTTGTTTAGTTTCTTTATCTCTACTTCCTTGTTTTAAAAGATATATACTAGTATTACCTTGAGGTTCTACTATCCTATCCTAATGATTAATTCATATAGGCTCGAATAAGTTCTTACTGTTTGAATGGTTGGCATAACTAAAAATGAGTATTTTACATGGTCCTTGTAATATTTTGACTTCATCACTCTTTGTTACATTGTCCAAAGCTGGTTCTCTGATGGATAATACATTTCATCAGTGTTATATGTATTCTTAGAACTTGCCCACCTTGAAATTCTTATTCAACCTGATTTTGGTATCCACCTTCATGCTGTCTAGCATTGTAGTCTTTACATGATGTCTGTCAATTTTTTGAATTGAACTAGCATATGATAAACACATGCACACACATTGCTTAACTTATGCTACATCCGAGAGGAATGCTAGAGCAATAGATATACTTGTATCTATGTACGTGTCACACTTGAATTGCTGTTTGATTAGTATTAGTAATCACTTCTACCAGGTGCATTTGTGCTTTATGGTCTGTTTATTTATTAAATCATTCAAATATGTTATTTTCCAGGTCATCGCCATAACTGTTGAAGATGAGGGCGAAATTGCAAAATTTAAGGATTACAAACCTTCAAAATCAGAAGCTGAAACTGCCCCTAAAGATTCTTCTGTATCTATTCCACCGAAAGAAGATGTAGTCGAAAAACCTACCAGTTCACCGGAGCCAAAATCACCAAAGCCCAGTGCAGAGAAAGATACTGGAAGTCGAATATTCGCTAGTCCTTTAGCTAAAAAGTTGGCCGAAGAGAATAATGTAATGGGATAAATAAAATTGAAAATTACTAAATCTTTAATTATAGGATTTAATGTGTTCTTACAGTATGTTTCATATATTAAGAACTCTTAATTCTTCCCTTGAATCAGGTATCTCTATCAAGTATCAAAGGAACGGGGCCTGATGGAAACATCGTGAAAGCTGATATTGAAGATTATTTGGGTAATATATCTTTTTCTCTGTCTTGTTAAGGGGTCAACGAGCCATTCAATCTGTTTATATTACATTCTACTGAAGGCCTTGCACTTTGCTGGAGACAATTGTCTCATATTGTTTCCACATGCCACTCCTATTGCTGCAGCTTCACGTGGAAAGGAAACTTCTCAAAAAGCATCTAAAGCTGATAGTTCACCAGTGTCAGCTATAGATTATACAGATATTCCTCTTTCCCAGATAAGAAAGGTAATATTAGATTTCCTTGTCCTCAAGTAAGAATATCCAGTTTTTGCAGAACATCATCATTCAAATGCAGCAGACCCCGTATATTCATTTTTCTTGATCTTTCAGATCCATAGTGAATACTCTCCATTTGCTTACTCACTAGCTTGGCTCTTGACAGGTCACTGCATCACGTTTATTGCTCTCAAAGCAGACAATTCCACATTACTATTTGACAGTGGACACATGCGTTGACAAACTTATGGAGTGAGTGTTCAGACCTTGTGTGCAAAGCTGAAATGCACACACATTTTCCTTGGCTAAAATGTTGCTATTTCTGCAGCTTAAGAGCAAAACTTAATGCACTACAAGAAGCTTCAGGAGGGAAAAGAATATCTGTTAATGATCTCGTAATTAAGGTATTTTTTATTTATTATCAAATGCACGCATTTCAAGGCCTATATGCAGACATGAGAATCGTCATAATGCCTTTTTTTTATATGTAAACTTGAAATGAAGCACCTGGTTGTGTTGGAATGTTGGAGTTTTTATCTTATTAAATTGAAGGGAACAGACTGCGTAGTAGTTAGCTGAGCTACCTTAGTCTTGCTTGTTATAAGACTGTATTAGTAGCTTGTCCTTCTCCTGCATCACTTAACCAGTAAGCTACAAGTGGAACCACATAACCATATCATCCAATACCAACCATATCATCCAATACCATGAGAGTTAATAATAGTTCTCATGACTATTTAAATTGGGACTAACTGTCAGCGAGTGTAATGTCAACTCAACCATTTAATGGAAGCGAACTCAATTGCAGGCTGCTGCTTTGGCACTTCGAAAAGTTCCTCAGTGCAACAGTTCATGGACCAATGAATATATTCGCCAGTAAGCATGTGGTACTGAATAATAAAGCCTTTTGGTGTGAATATGGTAGGCTGATGACCTGTTATTTTGCAATTGTACAGGTACCATAACGTGAACATAAATGTTGCTGTACAAACAGATAATGGATTGTTTGTTCCTGTCATTAGGGTAAGTTGGTTTCTAAATAATGTCCACAAATAATATCTTTTTGTGATAATAAAATCATGTATTGGAGTTTGTATCTTTAATCTCCAACCATGTGGTGGATTTTCTAGGACGCTGACATGAAAGGCTTATCAAGAATTGGTGACGAAGTAAAGCATTTGGCTCAGAAAGCCAAGGAGAACAACTTGAAACCAGAAGACTATGAGGTAGGCATAGATCTAGCTTTGCACCGGTTTATGCGTTACACTGAAGTTGATGTTGAGTATATACTCTTTGCAGGGAGGCACATTTACTGTATCAAATTTGGGGGGGCCATTTGGCGTCAAGCAATTCTGTGCCATTATTAATCCTCCTCAAGCAGGAATTCTTGCTGTCGGTTCTGGTGAGTGGTTTACTGTTTAAAGTGTTCAAACATAGGGGTGGCAATATCAGACAACACGACACGAATTCAACCCGAAGTTAGGGCTTTTCGGGTTTGGGTCCGGGTCAGTTTCTGGTTGACTCTAAATTGACCCGAAAAAATCGGGTCATTTTCGGGTTAATTGAAACTCACCCGAAATTAAATATTTATATTATAAATATAAATATAAATATAATTTATATATTAATTCAATATTTAAATAATATATATTTTATTTGAATATTATTTAACATAATTTTTATAATTCATATTTATTAATTTAATATTTATTATATATATTTATTAATAAATTATAATTATTTCGGGTTAATCCGGGTCGGTTTGAGGCTGGGTATTCTAACCCATTAAAATTTCGGGTCGGGTTCGAGTTGGGTTTAAATTTTGACTTGATTCTATCAACCCGACCCGAAACCCGAAATTGCAACCCCTATTCAAACATAATGTCACTTGTATAATGATATAAACTTATTGTCGAGCAGCTGAGAAGAGGGTAATACCTGGTGCTGGTATGGATCAATACACTTTTGCTTCCTTCATGGCTGTGACACTCAGCTGTGATCATCGTGTTATTGATGGTAGGTTCTTTGGAATTTCAGATTATGAATTTTACCTGCCTTTGTATATGTATGTGCCACTCCCATGGCAAGTAACATTTTCATCGGAGTGTTTACAGCCTTTGAACCATATTGTTGAGGTGTGCAGTGTGCAATCCATATGATGTGGGACCCACTGAAGGAATAATAATTAGTTTTACTGTGCCTATAGTGGATGATGGTATTTTGGTTTGGTACTATGCAGGTGCTATTGGTGCTGAATGGCTGAAAGCATTTAAAGGCTACATCGAAAATCCGGGGACGATGTTGCTTTAGAGAGTTGTTGAGTTTTTAAAATATTTTTCTGTTCTTTCACCTTTTGATGCCTGTTATCAATCTAGACAAGGTGAACTGATCGTCAGTTCTATCATTGTGCTTTACTACCCATAACAATACATGGGGTAGAAAGTTTTAGAATAAAGGGAATTTGAGTGTAATGACTCAGTTTTGCCCTTGTAGAGTGTAAAGCTTAATTTCAGGATTATAGAATTAAGTTCAGCAGCATTCTTTTAGCATTTACAGTACATTTCAAAAATTCTCCTTATAATTCATGACGGAATGCTCCGCGAAATGGTTGATTTGTAAATTCTGTTTCAAACAAAGAAATAAAAAAGGTCCTTTCCAGCTTTTATCTGAAGTGTATATAGGTCCGTGATTTCGAGAGAACTAGCTTATATATTTGGGCAAGTTGTACGAAAATTCCCATTATATGAGAAACTTGGGAATCATCCAAGTATTTGCGATTTTTATAATACTAGTATGTTCTATGATATGGTTTATACTTTATACTATATCATTAAATATATATGTTTTATAATTTATTTTTTTATTATGTTGTTAAACATATTTTGTAATATATACTCTTATGTATTTGGTATTACTAGAGTTTTATCTTTTGGCTTACCTTAAAGATGGTATATATTTATATATATATTTTTAAAGATGCAAGTACTTATTTTAGAAATTTGAAATTATAATTAATCTTATTTTTAAGAAATAAATATATTTTTTTTAAAAAGCACACGTTTATAGAAATAAGTTACTCATTTGAGAGGCTCCGTTTCAGTCATGGTACAACGACCGAGTCCGTGTATCAAAAATGGTATACACGTTCAAAACATTTCAATTATGGTACACCTAATTCCCGATTTTGGCGAACAGAGTTATGGCTTGATTGCAGAGGTGGAGATTTTCCCAGCATAGTGTATGTTGTTGTGTATGGCGAACAACAAATAAACAAGTTAGTCATGTAAGCATCTTCCCGCGGCGAACAGAAAATGGATAATTATAGGTGTGTTCGCCATTCCCCATGGCGAACATAGCATGATATATGTAATTCCAATATAGTTGTGTACGCCATTAGAGAATGTGTACGAAGCTGGTGATTTTACGTGTACCTTATCTTATCTAAACACGATCTAACAAAAATACCGAATAATACACTTTTCGAGACACATTACCTTATCTTATCTATCCACTCTATCTATATTATCTACCATTTCAGCTGATTGTTACTCACATCTACCAACGGAACAAGGTGCATTTTCTATCTTCTCTCTTTACTTGTTGCTTATTGCTTATTATTTCGAGTATACCTTATATTGCCAGTATATTGCTTATTGTTTCGAGTATACCTTATATATGATTTTCATTATATATTACATATACTGCATATCTTGCTTGTTTATAGATGTTAGTTTCTACTTGTTCATATATTAACTGCTCGTTTACACTATTAGTTTAAATTTTTACAGCTAATTGTCCATAATTAAACTAATTGTGATACATTAACAAATTACACTATAAAATGCATAAATTGTTAGTAATATAATTATAATTGCAATAAATTTCATTATATATGTTAATGTATGGAATAAATTTGACATGCTATTAATTAATTAAAAATGTCGTTTAAAATTAGGATAATGGAAGATCCGGTGAATGTTAATTTTTTCTGGGGCGGTGAAATAATTAGACGGGATGATGATATAAGATATTCTATAGATCCCCAGAAAATGCAGTATGTTAAATGGGGAACCTCGTATGATGAGTTGAAGGAGATTGTGTATCGCTTAATGCAGATTAGCAGTTCACATTGGAATGTGAAGATGAGGTTTAAATATCCTCAATTAGGTCTTGGTAATGTAGTAAGTGGATATTACATTACTGGTGTAAATTGTGATGATGATGTGAGGAGGATGTTGAGTGTTCCTGGGCAGATGCAGATGGAGATGGGTGATGTATCTCTATTTGTGGATGCTGAAAAAATTGTACAAGAGGATGTCTTTTCGTATCATCATGGCGGTTACTCACAGCCTAGCCAACCTACACAATCCAGTTACGACAGAATGTATCAGATTACGGTATGACGGGTTGGTCAGATTATTATTTTAGTGGGGGAGGTAACAGTGAGCCGTATGTTGGCGGTTCTAGCAGTCATGCATTTGAGGAATATGGTGGTGGTTCAAGTAGTCGTCCATTTGAGGAGTATGGTGGTGGTTCAAGCATGAATTTGTTTACCACTAATAAAGATGGAGCTGTGCATTCTTATGGACAAAATGCTGGTGTGATGATGTCTCCCTCACATGATCCATTTACATCGACGGCTGGTAGAAATTTGGCCCTCATCAATGAAAATGAAGAATTTGAGCAGTACAGTTCCAGTGATGAAGAATTTCTGGAAGATGACGACGAAGATGATTCAGATGATGAGGTCGATTTGGGACTGGATTCGAGGGTTATTGAGCAACAAAACCCTGTTCTAATGGCAGGACCCCATGTTCCAATGGCATCCTTCTTTGAGACTGAGGAGTTTACACCAATCACATTGACGAACCAGAGTGAGATGTTGATTGTTTTTGATCCTCGAAATGCAATATTATCGGTGGGAACATTATTCCGTGATAAGGACACCTTAGTTGCAGCAGTTAGAGAGGTTCACATCAACAGTGAGAGGAACTATAAAGTTGTGAGGAGTAATCGTACTCAGTTCATTGCAGAGTGTGAATATAGTGATGACTGTCCTTGGAGGCTGCGAGCTGCTTTGATGAAGAAGCATGGACTGTGGGAAATCATAAAGGTGAGAGAAATGCACACATGCGTTAACAACGAGCCATTGCAGGATCACCGCCGTATTTCAGCAAAATTAATTTCAAGACTTGTGAAACCCCATGTAAGTTTTATAAGTTACCAATATTTACGTGGAATCTTAGAGTACATATAAACTAGTTATGTTGATTTGATGTTATTAAATCATGTAACAGGTGATGGAGAGGCCAAATTTGCCAATCATGACTGTTATGACCATGGTAAATGATGAATATCACCATCGTGTTAGTTACCTAAGAGCATGGAGGGGCAAACAGGCAGCAATTGAGGAGGTCTACGGTAAATGGAGCATGACATATTCTGCACTCCCTGTGTTCTTGACGGCTTTGGTACATGCTAATCCTGGCAGTGTAGTTAAAATTGCTACTGTCCCTCATGAAACAGTCGAGGGCACTTCTGTATGCAAGAGAATATTTTGGTGTCTGAAAGCAATGAAGGATGGTTGGCAGCATGCACGTCTCGTAATTTCAATAGATGGAACGTTTTTGAAGGGAATGTACAAGGGAAAACTCCTTATTGCCATGGGAGTTGATTCGAACAATCACCAATATCCCATTTGTTATGCCTTGGTTGAGGAGGAGACATATGAGAACTGGTCTTGGTTTTTGAAGCTGCTCCGTAAACATGTTTGCAAGGAAAGAGAGGGTGTGTGCATAATATCAGATCGTGCACCAAGTATTCTTGCAGCAATGAGGGACATGAGGAATGGATTTACGCATCCGTATGGAGTGCATCGGTTCTGCTTGTTCCACGTGAGAAGTAACTTTTCCTCACACCACCTCGGTGGAGAGTTGAAGAAATTGATGTGGTTAGCTGGGGTAACCACGCAAGTTAGGAAACATAATGCGTACATGAAAAGAATTGGGCAGATATCTCTTCTCGCATTGCAGTACTTTCAGAACATTCATGCAGAATTGTGGACCTTGTGTCACGACACTGGTGGAGCTCGATATGGGCAAAGTACCACTAATATAATGGAAGGTTTTAATGGTAACATTAGAATGGCTCGTTTCCTTCCAGTGACGGCGATGATGGAGTATATCTTCTATAGGACTGTCAAGATAGTGAACACACAAAGGAACATTGTAGAGGAAAGCCTGGAAAAAGGTCAAGAGTTCTGTGCAAGGACGACGACAATGTTAACAAAAATTTTGGAAAAAGCCACTGCACATAAGGTAGAGACCTATAGTCGCCAGATGGGGATCTATCAAGTGACAACACACCGATATCATGTCAAATCAGTGTGGAAAGGTGGTAACAAGCAGAATGTAGATATTGGTAAACATAGTTGCACCTGCGGCAAATGGACGTGCCACCGTTTACCCTGTTCGCATGTTGTTGCAGGTTGTATGACAAACAACATAAACTGGAAGCAGTGGATAGGGCCTTACCATTACTCTTCATAGTTGCAGAAGTTGTCGGAACCTATTATTTTTCCTTTGGCACCTACTCAGTATTGGAATTATGCATTGCCTAGGCGTTGGCAACAGTATGGGACCTTAGTAGCTGATGAAACTTTGATGAAGGTAAAGAAGAAAAGAGGTGATAAGGGGCAATCAGTTAGAATCCGAACAGAGATGGACGGTCCCAGGACGACGGTGACGTGTAGTCGTTGTAAGCAAGAAGGACATACTAGGCGTAGTGCAAGATGTCCAGAACGTGCAGATTAATAATTGCTATTTAAAATGTAATATGTTTATTTCTATTTATCTCAATGGATAATAATTGTAGTTTAACTTTCAATTAATTGATCCCCGGTGATTTGTAGTTTAACTTTGTTAATTCATAAAGGTAAGTGACCTAATCTTTAATTTCTTTGATAAAATTAAAGTCACGCTTCTTACAATAATAACAATAATAATAAAGTAATGGACAACAATTGTTAGTCCCAAATATCGTAGAAGGGGGGTTGAATACGATATTGTCCAATTTATAAAATATTCGCGGAATGATTTGTTATGGACTAATTGACAGTTCGAACAGATATTAAATCAAACACAAGGTATGCACACAGTTAACAAAAACACAGTTCGTTCGGGGAATATATCATTTTATTAATATAAACCACGAAGGTGCTACACAACTCTAATCCGTAGATTAGCTTCAACTGATTCACTAGTACAGTTACAATATAACAACAACAATCAATACGAACAAGTATACTCAAAAGCGTTAGACGTGTATTGCAAGAAAATGTGCGCGTTACATAAACGGTACAAGGAAGGGAAGATCGCATACTCGTTGATGAAAATGGAGGAACAGAAAGCAATTAATATAATTGAAATTGCACAATCAGAAGAATCGGATCTTGAACAGCAAATGAAAGATGAATGGGCGAAGATGGAAGAACTTGCAGAACCTTATAACATTAAGGAAGATGCAGAGGAAAGTTCTGATGAAGATGTAACAAAAGCCATTGACCTGAGTGCTTTTTGATAAGTTGAATTCTTACAAGATATGTAACTGTAAATGTAATGTGTTCAGAAATAAATTCCACAAGTTACAATTATGAGTTCTTAAAAACGCAGGAAAATCAAGTCACGCTTTATATTGCATAAACTTAGCATTTGCTTATATTAGATTTTTTTTTGTGTTTTTATTATGTTATGGTGTGTTATATAAAAAAAAATAGGGCCTAGTTATATAGACATTAAAAACATAAAAGATGATATTAAAATGAGTGATTGGTCATGTCAACTTAAAATTGAATATTGTCCTTTCAACAAGCAACCAAATACAAGCTCCATCAGCAAACATTAAATAATGTTTTATCTTGTTAACTGTGCACATTTAAAGTAATATTCTGTAATGTTGTAAAAGTCGATAGGTCTTGTCATATACCAGCAAAGTAAAATTAATGTTCTGCAAAGTTGAAAATCTCGATAGGTCTTGTCAATTATCTACAACAAGGACTAACAGTGCAAAGTCATTCATGTTTAATCAAATGCCAAACAAACAAATGTTTCTTATCTCCTTATAAATTTTCATATCTGAGTCAAGCTAATGAAGGGAGTATAACTTTCAGAGTTTGAATATACTTGTACACTTTCTTACTAATCATTTTATTAATATATTGTAGGTAAGGTGCATCAAATGGATAAGGGAAAGAAACCAATGAATCCAGAAGATGTGAGTGAAAAGGGGGGGTAAGAAAGCTATGCTGAAAAAATTTCTCAGTCTACCTGGGGTTACAAGCCTGAAAAGTATTAGAGATTCGGTTGGAAAGATCTCTGAAGCTGAAAGGGAGAAAAGAATGCGGGACTATCAAACTAGGAGTTTGGAAAAGAAAAAGGCCCTAGTCATGAAGGAAAGGAAAGAAAAGTTTGGTAAAGACTGGGTACCAACTCAATTAGAATATTGGCACTTCCCTGCTGAGGCGGGTCTTATAATGGATGAGAGTCTAAATTCAAAGTGGAAGGTGAATGCAGATAGGGATGCGAATCGCATAAGTGAAACTGAAAGAAGAGTTGCGCTGGACAAAATCCATCAAGACTATCGCGTCAAATACAAGCAAATTGAGGAACGCGAGTTTCTTGACTGGTGGGCATCTCATCCAAATGGTGAAGCCGAAGATGACAGTTCTGACTAATGATTTATGAAGATGCCAAAAATAAAGATGACTTGTTCATTGTAGTTTTATTTATGTAATGTTTATGCTGATTGTATTCAGTACCTTTCATGTATTCTATCTACCTTTCATGAATTTCCAATGTTTATGTTTATGTAACTTTTCAAGCATAAATTATTAAGTCATTTTTCATATTATTTTGGTAAAAGTTGCAATGATTAATCACTCAAAAATGGAAGAAAACTTATGAAAATAATTGGTTGAAAATGGAAGAAAAGATTAATCATATTATTTGTACAAGGCATTTTTAGAGGGTAAAAAATTATAATGAAAATAATTCCAATTTTAAAAATTCTCATTGTTACTACAAATTTGAAGTGCCTACTATAGTAATATGTTGTGAAATGGAGAAAATGATTTCTACAAGTTACAATTATTAATCCATAAAAATTGATGAAAATCAAATTTTCAAGAAAAAATGTGCATTCCAAGGCATATTTAGGGGGTAAAAAAGTGGTTGAAAATGATTCTACAATCTACATTTATTAACGTGTTTTAAAATGGAGAAAATGATTCTACAAGTTACATTTATTAAACCAAACAAGTTTTTCAAAAAAATAAACCAAACATCCACAATTAAATCTACAAATACTTTTACGAGTCATCCAAAATCTTCATGAAAATAGGACATAACTAGAGTAATACACAATGACAAATTAATAGCCAAACAAGTCTAGCATAACCAAATCCCTACAAGATATGGCTGCCTGTAAAACATATCCTCCCTTTACCTTTAACATGTCTAGGTGGTTGTTGTCTCTGATGCTCATTACCACATTCTATATCTCTAAGGGAACTAAATGCGTTACTCTGTGATTGAAACACCTCAAATCCACGAATAGGCGTCTGGTAGCCCTGTGAAGTATCTGCATGGGTCAACTGAGACTGATCCTGAGTACCACCAATATCCCATGCACCTCCTCCACCCCCACCGGACCATGCATCCCAACCGCCGTCACCAGTACCATGCGTCGTGGCTCCCCAACCTCCTCCAGTGGATATCTGAGACTGATCATGCTGTCGGTCTGTCCATGAATCCCAACCGCCGTCAGCACTACCAGGTGTGGTGCCTCCCCAATCGCCTCCAACAGATATCTGAGACTGATGATACGAATGACCCTGTGTCCATGTATCCCATCCCCCCTCTGAGTGTGGAGGCGATGACTCTGGCATGAAGCCTGAAGAAGTGTGCACATCTGAGGCGACATGGTCATAGTACATCCCGGGCTCAGGAACAACTGGGACATCTCGAGGACGACCAACTCTTCTTCCAGTACTACTATGTCGCTGATAACCGCGTCGACCACCTGATAGAGGGGGAACCGGCTCGGGCAACGTGTGCTGGTAAGAACTACAACCAGTAGAGGTTAACCGGTCCCCTAGAATTGTACGTGCCTCATCGACATCGGGATCAGGATGCTGGATGGCATGATAAGCTTGAGAAATCCCCTCGGCCTATATGGAAACAGTTCAATCTTTTCAAAACTAAAATAAACTTACAACTACATTATGAATCACTAAATCATTAAACTATATTGAACTTACATAGTACTGTGAATATCCACGTGTGCCCTGAAAGCCATGCTCTCTAGACGATTGCATCGGATCAACTACAAATCGGCGGGTAATGGTGGAATACCAACCATCATATGCTGATGTACACCCTGCAGCTCCATCCTTGATATATATGTAGTGGCGCGGTGTCATGGCCTCGCTAAGCCTGGACTCCCAAAGTTGGATGAATGTGCTATGGACAGAGACCCAATCCAAATTATCATTATAAGCCACGTGCATCCTCTCGTGGTTCTCCTCAGGTGAGCCACGTGGTATATCCTGCCTAAAGCCAAACTGTCTGGTCACACGATCAGGATAGCACCACTCGACAACTTCTTCAAATATGAGGGGACACTTTGATGTCCACAAAGTCCGAGTGAGAACATCAGGCCTAATATCACCATCAACACCTCTGTATGGCCTCCAACAAAATAACTCATCAGTACCCATGACATCCAGCTCATAACGAACAAAACGCGACTGTGAGTGTGGAACATATATCATACTCAACCGAACCTTCCACCTACAATAATTTTGTGGGTCAATAACAGTCAACAAAAAAACTTTCATCAATTTCACAAGTACTTTTTTACTATCGTACCTCATAGCTAAGGGATGCTGAATGTATGCATCATCTCTACGTACTGGAGCTAGCGAAGGGAAATGCTCTCAGATCCATACCTAATTCATATTTCAAAGTCATATTCACATATCTTAAAGGGAAATGATGCATATATAATAAAGTATATTTACCTGCAATAGTGTAGTACACCCGCAGAAGTCTTTCTTCCTACCAATGCTAGTAGAGCACAACTTCTTATACAAGAAGGCAAGCACCGCGCTACCCCAACTATACGTCTGTACCTGGGTGTAGTCTCGTACATACTCTAAGAAGTCCACATGCATCCTGTTCCCAGATGCGTTTGGAAAGACAGAACTAATAATCATAACCAAATGTGCTCGGATGTGAAATAACAACTGTCTGTCAAAATCAACTGAATCCTCGTCTAGCCGATCACATGCACCAAAATTATCTACCAACCATGTCAGCTTCAATCCACCCATATTCACGTCATCGCCAATAGGGTACACACCTAACAAATCACCAACCATCTGGCGCTTCTCTTCTAAACTTTGCTGACGAAATGAATGCACCACATGAGATCCAATAGTAGGCAGCCCCAGTATATAATAAACATCCTCTAGGGTGATAGTCGTCTCCCCAAAACGAAAATGAAATGTATGAGTCTCCGGCCGCCATCTCTCCACAAATGCAGTAATCAATCCTGGATCATGTTTAATTGCACCAATCTGGTAAATGCCATAAAAACCAGATGATACAATAGCTGCCAAGACATCTGGATGTGGTGGATATTTTTTAACTTTATCCCAATATCGACGATAGTTGACGCGCGTACGAAAATCAGGCAATGCCTGCAAACAATTAATTGATTATATTAGTTAAACAAATTACATAATCACATTAATATATTTATACCTATAATCTGACAATAAATATTTGAAGAAATTTATACCTCTCCATTCCACATATGTTCGGAACGATGCTCATGCTGTCGGGTTAGTAAAGATCCGTCAATAGGACCAGGATGATAACTAACTGAATCCATGTGTATCTACAAAATTTTAAACAGATATTAATTAATCAACTATTTATTCTTTCAATTTTAATTGTTAATAATCAAAACCTTTTTTTGCATTTTAAATTTTTTTACATATATTTAGATTTTAATTCAAAATATGTACATACATTTTATTTTTTCTTAATATTTTAATAAAGTGATTATTTATATTTATATTCGAAATTACATTCCAAAATAAATATATATTCAAAAAATGTACATATATTTTAAATATTTATATTCCACAAATATTTTTTATAATAATATTTATATATTTTTATATAAAGTATAATTTTTATTAATATTATAAAATATAATTTTTATTAATATTACAAAATATAATTTTTATTAATATTTTTATATTCAAAAATGTATTTTTTAGATATATTATTTTTTACTTTCAAAAATATAATTGTTAATATATTATTATATATTAAAGTTCCAAACTATAATTTATATAAATTGTGATATATATTTATATATTTCAATAATTATATTTGAAAAATATAAATTTTAATAATAGTATTATATATTAATATTAATAAAATTTTGAAATTTATTTACATTTTTATATAATTAAATTTTATAAATTTAATCAACTAACCTACTAAATATTCACTACTTACTTTACTAAATATATGTACATAGATTTTAATTTATTTTAATATTTTAATAAAGTGATTATAATATAAATATAATTTATATTTATATTCAAAAACACATTCCAAAATAAATATATATTTATATTCGAAAAATGTACATATATTTTACATATTTACATTCCACAAATATATTCTGTAATAATATATTTTTATTTTTATATTCGGAAATATATACAATTTTATATTTATATTTTTATATTTTTAATATATTTATATATTACCGAACAAATAAACTTATAAATTAACCACTAATTACGCACAAAATATCTAATTATTCACTAATCAACATACTAATTACTAACTAATTGTAAAGATATTATGAAATTACATACTAATTAAAAATATACTATGAAATTATATACTAATTCTTGATTAATCAGCATACTAATTATCCACTAATTAAAATGATACCAAGTCAATGTTCGAGTTTACACTAATTTAAT